>DWLI01004953.1:0-10444 GCA_018249915.1 Cecropterus dorantes dorantes
CACTTATTTCTAGCGCGAAGCAGTTCCTGCGTTTCGGTGGAAGGGTATGATGGCCGGCTAGCTTTCATATGAGGCGATCACTTTAGTTCTCAAGAGTGAAAAAACATCTGTGATTGACTTCAAATAGAATTCCTGTTCTATATGAAGTTGCTTAAAATGTCTATGGACATTTGCTTCTTCAATCGAATAAAAAATGTAATAAACTCTTGATAAATAATTTAAAACATTTTTTTACAAAAATACAATAATGGCAGCATGCGGGTATTTATATTGACAATAGTACCACTTGATTGCAGTAAGACTAAGTAAGCCAAGTTAAGCTAAGTACAGGAATAAAATTTGTAGTATCACAGACATACGGAAGGTACGTCGTAGTTTCTAGCAACATAACTAGTTATTTCCCGAGAGTTAGTATTATAAAATGCACTGGAATAAAAAATTGAAAATTCCAAGTAATTTCAAAACATGGTCTGAGATTTTATTAAGTACCTCTTAAGATATCTCGTGCTTTGGTTTCATCTTTTTTTTATATTACATCTATTCGAACTAAGATTTTCACAGTATAAATTTTCGTAGCCACATCCAGCCCTCTATCCCTTCATTATTAGGCTTGGCAAGGAACAGAGTTTTTAATTTGCAACCCTCTTTGTCCGTAAATTTATCGCACCGTTGAAAGTCTTCAGAAGGAAATATGAATTAGTGCTCTTTACTGAGGGTAAGACGGTAACGAAGCCTCGGTGTAAATAGGGTGTTTCCCGGAGCGAAAAGTGAAGGTAAGACGTGTATAGGTGGCGGGGATTTGTAAATAAATATAATAAGCCGGCCAGCTTATTAAATCAGAGGTGTTTTTAAAAGAAATATGAATGCGGTTTTATTAAATTCCTGTTTCTCTAATTACGACTTGCCTAAAGACGGCTGGCTTTATTTGAATAAACGTAAGCTACCTAAAAGTAAGTATTATTAAATCAGGTTGGCATATAACAGTAAATATCCCTTGTCACGGATTGGTATGTAATATATAATAACATATGATAAGAGATAAAATATAACGGTAGATATGTTATACATCAAAGTTAGTTAACTGGGAGCTTATAAGTTAAAGAAGGATACAATTTAAGACACATAAACGGAAATTTCCCTCATATTAAGTTTTGTAACTTTAGTGAGTACGATAAATTATCTTATCATGTTATCATAATATTTCTAAGCTATTGTTACCCTACTTCTGTACAAAGGTATTTTTTTAGGAAAGGTATAGATGTCTACTACACTGAGCAATAGCGAAATGTGAAACCTTTGAAAAGGACACAGAAAATTATTTTCTTTCCAATAAAAAATCAATTTCCTTAGAGTGTGTCATTCATTTACTTCACATTAATTTTAATTATGTACGTAAGGTTGAAAATTCTGAAGTGTCTATCTAGTTCAGGCGTTTTCTAAATTTAAACCCCGGAAGTTCAGTTGATTCCTTACTGGGCTGTTGCGGGATTGCTCATCATCAATAATGCTAGTATTTTATACTGAAGAAATTACTTTGAAAAACTCTACAGACTCAATAATAAAACGTTTAGCGTCGCTCGAACGATTCTATTCAATTACACCTGGCGCCAGGTGCGCTCAGTCGGTAAATAAAAATTAAATCAAACTTGTTCAGAATATTACTTTCTCGGGGACTATATTTATTTAATTTATGTACTGCTCTAGGTAACTTGTTAATTGTATTGGAAAGTGTTTACATTAGTACTACTAATTATGTCATTGAAGGTTTAGAAAGGTGGTAGAATTCTTCGTGGTTCGACTCCGGAAGCATCACCGCCACACTGATTTTTGTTAATAATACAGTGTTAAACGATATTGTGTTTTGGTCTAAAGGGTGTGACCACAGGTTTGATTTTAATTTAATCTGAGGTTGATCACAGGTGTGTTTAAGCCGCGGTGGTTACTTAACATCAGATGGACTGCATATTCGTTTGCTACTACAATATTATTAAAAGTAAGACAATAAACAGAACAATGCAATAACAGACAATATTAAATTTAGAATCTGTAATGCTGTCACTACTACACTCAATTCTCATAAGATTATTTCCTGAAAAATCTACTATTTCATATTTTATTTTAATATTAACTAAACTAGGCTACGAGTTGACATAGTCATTTCCCATGAGAACTTGTACGTAAAACTATATAAAACTTTTATAGGATTGTAATGTTTCGAGTTGTGTGAATGCGCAGAAGATTTTTTATTTATAAGGATTGTGGTTTAAAGTCGGCATCCATTAATGCAGAAATGAGCAACGGTGGAAAGATATGTCACAACCAATTGTCATTCCTCCACATACTCCTCAGCAAATATGCTATATTGGTGGTTATTTCCGAAACATCCCTCCGCTTTGTCCACTGTAGTTTTAGTGAATATAATCCTAGCTTGTAGTAGGCAGACTATGAGTTTGTTAAGCTCTAACGAAAGATGACGTAAGACGTCAGACGTCATTCTAAAAAAATAAATAAAATACTGTCAAAGTTATCAGGAGCAATTTGTTTTTTTTATTATATTTTTTTATTTATGAGTGTTTTATGTACAATAATAAAATTATACATACACATAAAATACTTTTAATAACTGGAAGTAAAAGGAAGCCTTACTTACCTAATTTTTTATCACTTTAATCTCTCTAACCATCTAGCAAACATTACCAAAAGACCGCATCACGGATCCATCCGAGCAGCTTCGATTTCTGACAACACCAAGATCCAACATCAGGCTGGAAATTCTTGTACACGAAGGCACATTTGGAAGGGTCTACAAAGGCGTGTATAAGCGAGGCGATACGTATGAAGAAGTCATTGTGAAAACTGTTTCTGGTGAGTGTATTGTTGGACAAATTTTATTTTTATTATGGCAATAGGAGACATTATTTCTTTTTTTCAACTTAACTGTACGATCTTGTATTTTATATAACAACCTTAAATAATAAACTGCTTGAAATAAATATGATAAATATGTTCGTAGTTAGGAGATGTTTTCTAGTAAACTATAATATTTAAAACATTGCCACATCTGCATATTGGATGCTAACGAATAAGCAAAATATGTTGATACATAAGAAATAACTTAAAAATAATAAAAATAAATTAAAGAATAATACCTTACTAAATAAATAATCTATATAAATATTAGGTGGTGTGTGTGTTTGTTACTCAATCACGCAAGAACCACTGCGTCAACTTATAGACTACTTTTGTCACATAGTTAATGATGGCCACTAATTTCATGTTCCGTAGCGAAGCATTAATACTTTAGCTAGTTAAGATTAATATCTAAATTTACAAATCTAGAAGCCGCATCTGCAATGCAAGCCGCGTTGCTAGTTGCTGAAGGACTCCGTCTCTGTGGGTTGGTGCATGCCAACGTGCTGGCTCCGATAGCGGCTTGCGCTGAAGAGGCCCGGAAACCCCTGCTTGTGTACTGTTGCGTATCCCATTCTTCTAATCTGAAGAGGTGAGACTTTTGGGGTTTAATAGGGATTGTTCTGATGTGTTTACTTCTAGAAATATTACGTTAGGGTTTTATACGTCATATTTTACATTTTCTTATTCAGATAGCTATACAAAATACATTTATTGTTTTTAGATTACTAATTTTACTTAATTTATTTAATTATATTAAGTATTATTTGATTTTTTTTTTATAGTTAGTCCCCGACGGAATGTTTTTCAAAAATCCATCTAAATATCCAAATAAATGTTTAGTGTATCATTAAAACATTTAAACCCTTTGGTTTAATACGTACTTTGTCTGTCAGTCTGCTGTTGAT
Organism: Cecropterus dorantes dorantes; assembly: GCA_018249915.1. Classification (NCBI taxonomy): domain Eukaryota; kingdom Metazoa; phylum Arthropoda; class Insecta; order Lepidoptera; family Hesperiidae; genus Cecropterus; species Cecropterus dorantes. Next base: position 3,819 of record DWLI01004953.1, read on the forward strand.
ATACTTTTAATTATAATCGATAGTTTAGGTCTATTTTCCAAGCTGTAGTTTAACAATATCATGTTTTCCTAGATTTCTCACATCTTGCCGTTTGGGTCATCAAGCGGCTCCGGCTACACGGGAATTAGTCGATTTGGGTGCTCAAGTTGCTTGTGGATTATCATACTTGCACGTACAACGGGTTATACATGCTGATATTGCTGCTAGGAATTGTATGTAAGTACAATCATTAATATCATTGTTTGTATTATAATTTGTAGCGTTGACGAAGGGAAGATTCCCTCTATTGCGATTGATTTTATAGGTTTCTAAGGGTTATTATTTAAATTAAATTTTTTATTCACAGCAAAATTATCATTACAAAATATAAATGCCAGACATGGTGTTTATATTTTACCAATGGATAATATTATGAAATTATTTACTCAGCTCAGCGTATACTTTGCCGTAGGCTAAATTATAAAGGATAATTAATTAATGAAACATGATACGGTAGTTACGTCGGTAGATGTATTAGTATTTATACAAGTATATAAAAATATTTTATACCTATCTAGAGTGGATGAGAAATTGAGACTGAAGGTGACAGATAACGGTCTATCGAGAGACTTGTTCCCCGACGACTACCACTGTCTGGCCGACAACGAGAACCGGCCAGTCAAGTGGATGGCTCCTGAGTCGCTGTTACAGAATCAGTATACGACGGCGTCTGATGTGGTAAAATATCTTGTCTTATTACTTTCTATCTTTATTCTTACCTTATCTTACTTCTTACCTTGTCTTACTTCTTATTATGTAAATTTTGTACCTTGCTTAACTTATTACTATCTTAATTCTTAGCTTATCTTACTTCTTACTATCTTAATTTTGTACCTTGCTTAAATTCCTTACCTACCTGTTTACTTTCTTTTACGCCAAAATTAATGGCCAGTTTTTACTGAAAGTTTAATTAGTTTAATAAATAGTTTTTTTTAATGTGATGATTAAATTTTTTTTTCTAATAGCCTAGCTCCGCATTTTTTACAGTAACCGATTATTAGTTTCTTTATTATAGTTCCTTCATTTTATTTAGCTCGATTTTTTTTTTATTTTTTACAGTAGTTTTCAATACTTTATTGTTAAATTTCGATAATTATCTTATTGTAATTAATAAATTGATTTTCACCTGCAAGAATAAAACACTTCCTATCAAGTCCTCCGAATTGTCATTATTTATCATATTATCACCAAACATTTAAAAATTTTAGACAAATAAGATTTGATAACATTACAGTTGTGTATATTTGGTTTAGTACTACTTTAAAATTATAAACTGATCGTTATCCAACAGTGGTCATTAGGAATAACGCTTTGGGAGCTAGCAACTCTCGGTTCGTCGCCTCTGGCGGAACTCGACGCGGCAGATGTGGGAGCGTTCCTCGACGGAGGGTACAGGCCCTCGCAACCGCACAATTGTCCTGATGAATTGTGAGTATTTTCAATATTAATAAACAATTTTGTTTATAGGGCATAGTTGACAAATGTTAAAATCAGTGCTATTATTAATAGTAACGTCGATAGTTCTATTTTCACGCGTAAAAGTTTCATTATTTCTAATGAGGATGAAAAATTTTGAATCATCTCTTTCAATCAATATTGTTTTATTTTGATCTTAATTGTATCTTACTTGTTTTATGTACTTACTTGCTTAATGAATAGAACCTAATGTAATAGATGTAACATAATCGTCGATCAAAGTTTTATTTCAATTTGTTGACTTCAATTCAATTCGATTCTATTCTTATTATAATAATCTTAATATTTTCGATACTGTCATAGACGTCAAAAACTTCGTAAATATATTTTTTTATATTTATATATTAAATACAATTGAGTTCATTTTGTTGTTTTGTCTCATTATAATGAATAATTTACAAAAACTAGGTACGGCCTAATGTCTTGGTGCTGGACGACATCAGCGACTTCTCGTCCAACAGCTCCTCAGCTTCTGGCGGCTCTTCATGACTTCAGACAGGCTCTTAGTACTTATATTTAAGGAAATTGTCCCATATTTTTTTCTAAACTCTGTGAATCTATGTATTATCTACCCTTGAACTTACATTTATTTGATGACTTTCGATACCAGGACAGTATCTTTGATGTTCTCTGAGAATTACTCGTATAGCAGTCAACCTTTTTTTAGTGTCTTTTCTTCTTCTTGGTTCTTTAAATGAAAAAGAATCAAAGGACGTAGTACACTTCGAAATAGCTTCTTCATTTTTATGATACCAAAGTGCCTACCAAAATCCTGAAGAAACCAAAGATTTTTTGCAAAAAAAAAATTTAATACCTTTAATATAAATTAAGTCACATTGAAGGCATTTTACCAAAGAGTCAAAAATTTACAATTTCCTATTATTACAGAACATATACAAGACGTTATAATGAATCCAAAGAATTTCGTTTTTCAATCGTATTGATTATATAAATATTTAAGGTATTAAATAATAATTAATTTAAAAAAAACTGGGATTTTAATAGATTTCGAAATTCGCCAATTCGTATAGAATGTATGAAATGAAAACAATTAGGGAACAGACTGCGTATTTGTAAATGTTTATGAAAGTGATATTTTTATTATAAGTAACGGTAGGTCATTGCATGGGAATGGCTACTATGGAGTATATAGCATTACATGGAAAGTAGATAGAACTGGAAAATCTAAAAAGGCTCTAAGAGTTCTTGGAATTCTAATAATGAATCGGAGTCAATGGAAAGCGAGCGCTAGTAAGTAAGTACCGTATTCATTTTTTGTAAAATTCCTGTATTTATTAAGATATCTTTGAAACTTAATAGTTAAAAATGTGTCATAGATGTTAATCATCATTTAAAAGTAATTGTATAATACGTTGCTGAACGAAAAGTTTTCAGTAAAGTCATGTCAGAAAACTGTGTACATAACGTTTAAACTTAAATAAATGGAATTATAGAAGGAAATTAAATTGAGGTTTAATTGTACATAGGAAGTCGATGCGAAAGGAATTAAATTTTTAATTATAAAGGTAAATTAATTAAACTTCGTAGATAATTGATGTTAAATGGCCGTCGTATGATTTTAGGTTTATTTCTATTTATTTATTTTTAATTTCGATTCGCGGATGAGTTTTATTGTATTTTAGTTATAATTCAAATGTATAAAAATGTCAAATAAGTAGAATATCAATATTTTTTCATGTGGACATTCACAGTCTTCGATATGTTATAAAATCATTTATTGTTTCGCGATAAAACAATCCAACTTAAGAGTTGTAATAAAATATTGAAATTTTATTCTTAATCTCTCGTAAGATACTTTATTATAATAAATAAAAAATAGATTAAGTTGTAGAATAGAGTTCCTGAGGACATAAAAGTCCGTCCAGGCCGGCTAAAAGGATCAAACACCAAATCAGTAGTTAGTCACGGAATTGTTGCCGACTTGGCTTTGACGAATCCTAATTGTAACTTCGCGCAAAGTTTTTCTACTTTTATTTCTATATTAGCGTTTTCTATTTTATGAACTATTTAGGCTTATTCTACTATTTTTGTACAATTTTCTCATAACTTGCTCATTTCTTATAAGCTTTGCAGCAGAGGCATGATTCTTTAAAACCAAAAGGTCGGCAGAATGCGTGAATTTAAATTAATAATTGTCTATATACCACAAATTATACATAGATTACATATATAATACCTATAAATAAATGGACACTGAAAATAGTGCGATGTATGTAAATATAAATGTCGTAATTTAATGTAACTCGTTATTTTTGAACCATGAATTTAAAATTAGATAAGTGTAAAAATATTCGTGATATTTAAATATATAGAATATAAAACACCATTGTCTGTAGACGTTCTTCAAATTAATGCGTAAGTTTCAAAATCTGAATTGGAAGATTAGTATAAGGCCGAATTGGCTAGAAATGGTTTTCTTAATCAGTATTACGAATAATTCTGAAAAAACTTGTCTTATCACCAAATATTATATATTAAATTACTAGTATTTATATTCATCTATAACTATATTAGTGTTAACATAAATCTTATCAATTATATCCCGCATTTGTAGGAGCTTTTTGGAATTTAATAATCTGTAAAAGAGTGCTTGAGTTTAAAAACTTTTATGTCGACACAGTTGCACAGATCATTGAGGACGCAATTGTCTATGCTCTAATTAAAAACTAATTCATACCATTAGTTCCTGTTATTTTTGATGCAATTTTTATTTCATAAATTGTATTTTCATAGATATGGTACCAAAAAATGAATCATGCCACGGAGTCGAAATTTTGCATTTTCCAAATTGCTTATTGTGATTTGCCACTACATAATATTAACGAATTCCACGATACTGAATATCAGGTAAATTAAAACGCTATGTTTCAGTTTATAATTTATCAAAAGCGTTAATAATACGAGTTTTAACATTAGTTTCTCTTTTTATTTTGTGAATTATGTTTTTTATTTCATTTTTTTCTACTTCGTCTTTATCTTCAATATTTCAACCCTGTTTGAGATCCCATAATACTAGTGTGTCGTTATTAATCACTACTTTTAAATTGTACTTAAAACGCGTTATGGATCATACAGGGTGGTTAACTCGTAGGCATGGTATGCATCTTGTAGACCTTTCAAAGAATTTTCTAGTTTGCGCTTCTTCGTCTTAGCTCGTAAGGTTAAAATTTCAATTGTATCGTAAAATCGGTGTCCTTACATTTTGATGTACTCTAATCGTGTTAGCTCTAAGTCTTACTCTAACAAGTAGTTTTGTTATTATCCTGTGCAATAGATTGTAATTATAATTGTAATTATTGTAATAATGTTATAATTTTCTACATATTTCAGTATTTTTTGTGACTGTTCTTTACCTTAGTATAACGCTCTTACCTTGATTACTGTTTGTATTTTTGTTACCTCTTTATGTTACGTTTTTATCTGTCTGATGCAATAATTTATAAATGTCTATATTATATTAGCTATATTATACATAATTATTTTATTCGCTGTAATCTAGTCGATGTTGACTTCGACCATAATTGTCCATTTATAGTAGTTGTGTACTTGATGTTGTATGAAACTAGTATCTTGTCTGTGTTTACAATTTGTATTTTCATTATGGGTTCTAAAGAATCGCGATTGATAAAAATCGATTTATAATTATAGCATAGTGTGACAAAATCAAGTATTTAAAAATTTAAAATTCAGTCTTTGGGAGTAATGTTAAAGCCAGAATTTGTGAATGTCGTCATGCTCTCTTCCTATGGATAACAAAATAACCAAAGGATTAATTTCTATGACTACCTCATTGCAGATATCCATTGTCAACACCATCAAACGGTCTTTGTGATCGTTTACTAATAAATAATCTTAGTCTTTTGCACTGGCAATCTATTTGCGACTAATCCCTTATCTTATCTGTAAGATCTGCAATGTCATTTGAAATCTGAATGAAAAACACCGGGAAAAAAGATGGCCGCGAATTAATAAAGATAGGTTTGAAGTTAAGCCTTCAAGCCTAAACCGTAAAAACATTTTAAATTATTATTATTCATTTCAAATCTGTCATACATTTTTACATACACAAACAAGATGATTTTAAACAGACTTTTCTGTCCATATACGAGTATTTGTCTAAAATTAGTAGTTGTATACCATGATTATGTAAGGGTGAAATGTGAGTGATTTAATGGAAAATTGTCATTTATATGACGTGTGTGCCAGATGAATGTGATTGTATGTTAATGTTAATAAGTGTTAAATATAAGTAACTGTTTAAAATAGTATACCGTGAATATGTATAACCAGATACGGCTTCTGCGAACAAGGAAGGAAATAAAATGTTATTTTACAATATAAAATGAAGTTTTATTTAAAAAAAGTCCTATTATCTCATATTAAGGAAATATGTTACTTTAAAATTATAGGAAAATGGAGAGACTTGGTTACAAAGGACGTACACAGAGGCAAATATATAGAAGAGCAAGACGCTCATTTAGACTTTTTTCACATCATATACACCACATTACGTTGTATAGAAGTGAAAATAATATATACAGTTTACACTTTATATTAAAAATACCTATTTTCACTCAAACTATCACATAAGGTGATAGTGCATAGAGTAATTGCGTTAAAATTTAATCTTATATTTCAAAACGTTTAACATAATATACAGAAATAGTTTTAGGCAGATAAATGCCAATTAAAATTAATTGTACCCTCTTATTTCTACGAATATATGTAATGTTTGCTGTCTTGCATTAAATGCGATAAATAAAATGTATATTACTTAATGCTGTGTGCTAGAATGTGAAAGAACTCTTTGTGGTTCGACTCTGGAAGCACACCACACCTATTTCTGCCTAATAACAGCATTATTACGTGTTGCTGTATTCTGGTCTGAGGGGTATGGTACGGGAGACGTATTTTCCGAGGCATTCCATCTTAGTCTTCAGGGGTGGCAACGCATCTGTGCAGCTAACCTTAAGTGGGACTTTGTTATCTTACCTCGGGTTGATTACAAATATCCATGGTCGGCAGTAGCCACTTACCATCAGGTGGGTCGCTATTTTAATACTTAAAAAAAGTTCAAAGAAACTAATAAT
>DWLI01004954.1:0-10443 GCA_018249915.1 Cecropterus dorantes dorantes
CCATTCCACCGAAACGCAAGAAATGCTTCACGCTAGAAATAAGTGTGGCGGTGGTACTTCCCCGGTCGAACTACACTGCTTCTACCACCAACTGGTACCGAAAAACTAAAAAAAAGTTTTAAGCAGTTCTAACGCCCAGTCAGTAAAGGCCCTTATCCAAAGTTATGGTCGATCGTCCTTCAACTTGTGATTTGCTGCCACTTTGTTTGAATTGGATCGGTTTTCTTTCCATCGCTAGTGCTCCCAGTAACTTAAATCTAGGAGCAAAAGTTTGTACTAGTTGTTATGAACGTAGGTATTGAGAAATGAGAAAGTTTGCAATAACTTAGGTTTACTAACTTTTTATTGGCAAGTTTTGGACGTGACGTATCATTTCTGTGGAAGTTTTTTGTTATTTATGGTAGTCTATTGGTCTGATGTTTGACCTCTCATGATAAAGGTCTTCGGTTCAAATGTTAGTATCAGAAATTAATGCAAATATGCAGCTTCGAAGGGTGGTTACATATTTATGCCGTTTGCGGTAGAGGTATCTTAGGACGAAGAGAGAGCCGAAAGCACGACGATTTTATAAAGAACTGTCGTCGCGACTGGTCGATGTTTTTGGAGACCCAAAGGCAGGTGCGTGTTTTGGCCAAAGAATAAGCTTGACTATTCAAAGAGGAAAGGCAGTCAGCATTCTTGGGTCAGTCTCAAGAGGCAGCGTATTGGACTCTTTGTTTTACCTGTAATTTACGTACTTTAGATTTAATTGAACGTGGTAGAACTCTTTGTGGTTCGACTCCGTAAGCAACACCGCTACACCTATTTCTGCCTAATAACACCAGTGTTATATGCTGTTGTGCTGGTCTGAAAGGTGTGGTAAGGGAGACATACTTTTCCAAGACATTCCATCTTAGTCGTCAGGGGTAGCAACACATCTGTGGCTAACATTAGGTGATAATTTTGATCTTACCTAGAGTTGATTACAGATGTACATGGGCGGCAGTAGCCACTTACCATCAGGTGGGCTGCATGCTCGCTTGCTACTTCCCTCGTACTATAAAAAATACATTTTATTTGTTTGGTTAATTTTTAGATTTTTTTGATTTTTTATTGTACTTGCATAGTTAAAGTTATATAATTGTTTCCAATTTAAAAAAAAAAATTAAAAAGTAGTATAAAAAAATACTTAACAGATTTTTAAGAGTGAAAAAAATACTGTAAGGAAACGTAGGAGTGTACTTCACTTGGAATGTTTTTACAGTGGATGTCATTAATCCTTGTCATTCCAAAACCCTGAGTTCAAAGTTGATGATAATTTACTTTTAGCATTTTATCAATTCTAAAACTGCATCGCAAGCATTCGGCTTTGAAAGATGAAGAGCACCAATACTTATATACCAGAGTCCATACAATGCTGAAATAACATCGATATAATTAAAAATAAATTGGAAACATATTTATTACATAAATCTGTACAAATGTATAAAAATGTGTGTGTCTGTGTCACGTATCACGCAAGAACCACTGGTTCGATGTACTTGAAATTTTGCTGAAGGATGAATAATTTTCCTTGTTTTTATCACTTTTTCCATTATTTCTTCGCTCCTAATAGTTGCAGCGTGATGTTATATAGCCTAAAGCCTTCCTCGATAAATGGTCTATTCAATATAAAAATAATTTTTCAATTCGAACTAGTAGTTCCTGAGATTAGCGCGTACAAACAAACAAACTCTTCAGCTTTATAATATTAGTATAGATATATTTTTAGAATGGTATATTTACTAGCTTTCATTTGATACCCATATTTTTATTATGACAAAAAAATATCCTCTCCCCCCTTTTTTCAGTTGTCAGCCACCATATTTACAAAAATCATTGAGTCACTTTCTCAACAGTGTGGATTTCAATGATATGTCATATTATGATACAATCCGTCAACCCGTTTGGCTGTAGGGCGTGTCAAAGTAATGGACATACTTACATACATACATACATACATACATACATACATACGTCGGGTAGTAAGCGACTGAAAAAAAAAATTTGACAACCAACTATAGCTATAAGGTAACCTCATAACCAAATAAAGTGATTTGATTTGATTCCTTCCTCTAAATTAAGGGTCAAAACGAAACGAAATAGCAAAGAAAACTAGTTCACGTCTCGATTCTAAAGGATTTATTTGGACTTGAAGCTTAGAAACGAATGCTTTACGGCGTGTGCAAATGTTTTACTGCGTTTTCTTACTGAATTTATTCCGTCAATACAATTGCGCACAACAGCTATTATTTTGCTTTGAGTTAAAATTTAATAAAGTGTATTAATTTTGTATAGGCCTACAGAGACAGAGCCGTGGCTTAATGGTTGAAACTCGTCGTCTCAAGCAAGGTTCCGTGGTTCGAATCTCAGGTACTACAGAACCTACAGAGGCAGAGCAGTGATAGCTTAATATGTTAGTTAAATCAAGCGTCCAAAATTAGAATCCCAGGCACCTGAGATTTTGCTAAAATTATGTGCATATTAGTAAATTATTATCACTTTTTTTTAATAATTCTCCGGTGTATCCTATGAGTCCCCAAAAAAATGTTCTCAAATGTGAATTTTGAGCACTACTCGCGCTTAGCGCGTTGGACTTATCTCTCTCTTTCTGGAAAAGATCTGTGCCCAGTAGTGTGACAATATGTCTCACTACTGGTCACACAATCCATCCCAATGGGATCCCAAATAATCAAATATAAACCAAAGGTTACTTTAATTAAAATCAGTGGTTTTGGTTTTAAAAATACTTTATTTGAACACGTGGAACTTTTATTTCTGAAGGATTAAAACATTATTATAGACCGTATCTTGCGGCAACATTTAGACTTTATTACATTTAAAATATATTTTATTAAAATTTATTACAATTTAAAGTCAAAACATATTTTTTTATTTTGTCACGAGGGCTGTGGTTAAGGATGCCACATTTTAGACCAAACGAAGACAAAAGTACATAGTTTCTAATTAATGCAATAATTGTTTTCCTTTACTTTTTGCTACAACTTTAAGGAGCTTAAACTCAAAAGAGCATTACTTAATGGAGCGGGAGGAATTGAAGGCGACGTAAAAAAAGGGAGTCTAGGTAACGTTTGACCCTAATGTCTGTGCAATTGGACTACTCCCTGAGTAAGATGGGTATAGAAACTTTATAATAGAATGTTTACTCCAAGCATACATGCTTACGACCAAACTTTTTAAAATCCCAGATCATGCAGTATGAAGTATTTTAGAGAATTTATACCACTTAAGTATTTTACTAATAAGTACAGTTATATAAAACTTTATTGTAAGATACAGGTGGCAACCCTATCTGTGGTGATAACTAAAGTGTGTATTTTAAATAAACTTGATTTTTTACTACGCGAATAAAGTCACGGGACACAGCTTGTCAACAATAAAATTCCATTGTAGGTAAAATAAAAATTTATTTCCCAAGTATTCCCTATTTCCCAATCCTCAAGGCAGAGTTCGATTCCTGTTTCATTCCCGAATATTTTCTTTGTGCTTGAACCGAAAGCTTTTGTAGCGAAGTATCTTGAAAATATATTCTCTCGGGCTTTAGCTTTAGTGCTTTGAATAGAAACGAAGTATTGCCAGGCTTTCGTAAGCTGTTTCTTGTGGTTTTGCGCGCCTTAACAAGTATGTGTGTGAAGATGGAAAATGACACTTACCAAGTCCAGTAAAGATCCATTGATGGATCCTTTTGGACTTATGTGTCCACTTTAATCTGCGAGCCATGATTTTATGTAAAGTGGATTTTTTAGAACTAACGCGTGTCCGAAAATCCATTACAAACAAAAAAACAAATAGACACTTTAATCCACGAACCATAATATAATGCAAAATCGGATTTTTCGGAACTAATGCGTGTCCGAAAATCCATTACAAATAAAATCAAATAGACAACATGATTTTTACGCGACTGCGTCAGGAGAGTAATGTTTTTCGAGCATATGCATATATTTAAGTATGTATGTAGGTTTGTCTGTATGTTTGTCCATTTCTTCGGCACGTACTACAGCCCAAACGGCTTATCGGATTGTGATGTACCTACGAGTATTATATCATTAGAATGGTTTTAGTTTGCAGTCACATAGGCTATATAATTTAAAAAAAAGATAAAGAAGAATTTAACGGTTAAGTTTCGATCGCATAATTATTGTATGAACTGCAAATAATAAGTTTATCATAAATTTGCTTATTTGTTATTATAGTAAACAAAAATTTATGATTTCCTTCCACGCTACAACATTGTGTCTTGCCAAATTTCGTCGATCTAAATCAAAGTTTCTCAAACTCCCAGTATTCCTATTAAATTTTAAAAGCAATGAAGAACCCCTTTTAAATTGCTGCAGGTACATTAGAATAACAATATAGGATTAAACTAATAATCATAGGGGTTAGTATATATGTATGTGTACAAAATTAATATTTGTCAACATCAATGCTCGAATGTGCGCCAGTTATCTCTCGGCAACCCATTATTGTCCCACTGCTGGGCATGGGTCTTCTCTCAGAGTGAGTCTTAGGCCATAGTCAACCGCGTTGGCCAAGTGCGAATTGATAGACTTCACACACCTTTGAGAACTCATTTTTTTAAGAGAGCGCCAGTCATTTAAGTTGTCGGAATTACGTAAAATTCGCCGCGTGTCTCTTACGATTAATAAGCGTACCCCAAGGGGTAAGCGTACCCCGCTTTGAGAAACTCTGATCTAGGTGAACGGGAAGTACCCTATAGATGTTGATTTCCTTGTGAAATTGCAAAATATACGAAAACGTGTGACATAAACGGTTATTTTTTATAAAAAGTATAAAATATAAGTCAAAAGAATCAAATATTAACTACGGTCTAAGTTAATATTTGATGGTTTTGACTTAATACATCGACGTGTTCCTAGGAGGAATAGTTTCGATAAATAACAGACACGAACAGACTTACGAACGGACAACAAAGTTATCTCATATATGATTCTATATATGTTTTATAAAATAAAAGTTAGGGATTCGAATCCTGAACTTCATGGTTCGAACAAATTCGAATACTTTAAAACTTTCATACTAGCACGTCAAATATCACATAAGATTTTTATCATTTAACCCTAATTAATATACTAATAAGAAAAATACTGAAGCGAGTAAAATATTCCTCGTTCAGTAGTTTGGAGTACAACAAGTGCATACACCATCCTGATCAAGTTAAGCATAATTGGAGTTTATGTGCAATAAACTTTTTATTACAATTGCACCATAACCGCTTCTTTACAACTTGTTCATGGGTCGTAGAAATTTTATAACGTCATACTTAGATGGTAAATTAAAGTTAAACTTACTTGCTGGATTAAAACGGCTGACATCCGTGTAGGGCACATTAGGGTTACGAGGTTAGCTGGGAGAGTGCTGTTCCTAGTTTAACAGAACTCTTTGTGGTTCGACTCCGGAAGCACCACCGCAACACCTATTTCTGCCTAATAATAGCATTGTTATGTTTGTTGTGGTCTGGTCTAAAGGGTGTGGTAAGGGAGACTTACTTTTCCGAGGCATTCCATCTTAGACCTCAGGAGCAACGCATCTGTGGCTAACCTTAGGTAAGCCTTTGATCTTGATCTTACCTAGGTTTCATTACAAATGTCCATGAGTGGCTGTAGCCACTTACCATCAGGTAGGCTGCATGCTCCTATGCTACTTCTATACACAAAACAAAGCCCACTGCTGGGTGTGATCTTTATGGCGACTAAAAAAAGAACCTCAACAAGAGATGACGTCATTGTTTTCTGAATCACGCCAATGGAGTTTTCTCAATATTCTACATATACTCGTATACACGCTCCGAACTGAGGCTGTCAGAGCTCGGCCGCTCCCTAGGCATGATCGCCTAGCCTGGTAGGAGATCTTCCTTTACCAAAACTTCATCTAGATAGTCTGTTTAACTGGTACCCTTAGGACGGTTTCGAATAAGACGATTTTAATTCACAAGCTTTCGCACGATAATGAGACGATTGTTGTACTGTTGCATACTGACGGTTGTTTTTTTTTATATGATATAAGTCGCAAATGTGCACGCAGTTCACTTGTAGTAAGTGATCACTGAAGTCCATGGAATTCAAGCTAAGATGAGATCAGAGTCTTACGAATCGTATTTGTAATCGACCTCTGATAAGATCACTCTTATCAGAGGTTAGCCATAGGTGCGTTGCAACACCTAAGGACTAAGATGGAACGCCTCGGATAAGTATGTCTTCCTTACCACATCCTTCAGACCAGAAAGTGACAGCGCGTAACACTGCTATTATTAAGCAGAAATAGGTGTGGCGCTGGTGCTTTCGGAGTCGAACCACAAGGAGTTCTGACATCTTTAAATTTATTCATACGGTGTATTTGTGTTTATCTAAACGAATACATAAAAATGATATGGTGTGTGTCTGTTTGTTACTCAAGCATGCAAAAATCACTGGCCCGATTTACCTGAAATTTTGCATGAATGTGGCATGCATTTGGGTGGTTTGCATGAATTGTCTTTATTTTTGTGTAAGCCTACGGGGACACTTACAAAATGTCAATTACTATATTTTTTCTTACACTACCACCATCCGTCAAGAAACTCAGCGGGGTTGTCCTTCTTTGTAATACTTTTTATTTTCTTTCCACCTTGTTTATTACATGGGCTATTGAAAGCTCCAGTATGTTTCCTCTGATTATGCATTTTTGTTTATTTATTTTTCACTATTTAAAGTTGGTGATGCAATATTTAAAGAAGCGAAGCACGGGTACTTGCGCTGGTAAAGTATATGCATAAGTGTAAGTATATTTACGTCTATTATCTACTATTTGACACTATATACGATACTAGAGGAGCTTCGCGCTTTCACCCGCTCCTACATATCCACAATAAAAAAACTAAACATATAAACATAGCGAGATGTTATATAGCCGACTAAAATCCAAATTTTTAGGTCACTAACTTCATATAGAACTTTCATATAAAAGTTATTCACCCATTTCACCCCCTATGAAGTGGAATTTCCAAAAATCCTCCCTTAGTGTCTCTCTACACTTCCTAAGGTATCTTTATTCTAAATCTCAACTTTCTACGCTCAGTAATTTCGGTTGTGCGTTGTCTGTCGACTGGCAGACGCACGTCACTCGGTAACGGAAAAGTTTTATATAATATAGTTGACCCGGCCAACTAATTGAATGACGATTGATCAGTTTTCGACCGTAAAGGAAAAATGATTAAATTACTAAAATGGCTATTAAAAAATAAGGGTATTGTAGAAGGGTGAAAATTGAGGATTGTATGTATTTTTGTATGTTGTATCATAAAAAAATAGAAATTTAACAATTTTGTCTAAAAAATAAAAGAAAAATTAGGGTTGTACTACCCCTAACATTTAGGGGGATGAAAAATAGATGTTGGTCGATTCTCATAGATACCGGATAAGCACAAAAAGTTTCATCAAAATCGTCAAGCCGTTTCGGAGGAGTATGGCAACGAAAACTGTGACACGAGAATTTTATATATTAGATATACCTATATTATATAGATGACCATCTGCCGAAGTGCCTACAAATATTAGGTGCAACTATAATTATTTTGATCAAATAATTTCTGGCTATCGTTTTCCTTTAGTATATATTTACCAATAACAGTAACCAAATAACATCTAATGATGGTATTAAAGTGAATAGCAGAGCATTTTGAAACTAATTTCGCACGTAATGTTCAATTAACAGCATTTACGTGCGAATTTACTTTGAATTCTGTGAAAGCGTTTTATACTATCCGATATTATAGTCGTGTCGTAAAGCTTTTGGACATTATGACTCATCGTATCATAAACTGCTGTCCGTTTTTTGTCCGACTGCTAAGCTTGGTTTTTATTACAATACTAGGAAAGGCGTAAAAGGTTCTAGGCTATACATATTTTATTTTTCTTTGTTCTATTACGAATTGATGGAAAAAGGTATCAATTAGTGGCTCACATGTTCAGTGTTTTGTCATGTCAGATGTGTTGAAGCCGCCCAAGAAGCCTTACAGGTTTGATGAATAACGAATACAACCTGAATTGACGGGTTAACGTGTTCTTCAAGGCGTGGTAACGTAGCCCATACAACCTAATCGCGCCGACGTAATTTAATTTTGTAGATTGATTACACATTTAAAACAGCATATTTCTTCAAATGTGTATAATAGAGCCCAAGACGTAATAACCATAGTATTTACAGGTGGTAGAACATGTGTAGTTCGACTGGGGAAGTACCACCACCACACCCATTTCTAGTGTGAAGAATTTCTTGTGTTTCGGTTGAAAGATGTAAATGCCGGCTCACTTATATATGAGGTGACTATCTTAGTTTTCGTGAGTAGCAACGCATCTACGATCGACTTCAGATAGAACCCTGTTCTATATGAAGTTGCTTACAGATTTCCATGGGCGGCAGTAACTTACCATCACGTGGACTGCAAGCTCATTTGCTATTTCATTTGATAAAAAAATATGTCTCGAAAAGCTTTTTTGTAATTTGTCTATCTGAAGTCGATCACAGATGCGTTGCTTCTCCCGAGGACTAAGGTAGTCGCCTTATATAAGTAAGACGGCTACCACAACCTACCAATGAAACACAAGAACTGCTTCACGTTAGAAATAGGTGTAATTAATGATCGGTTTAGTAGTTAAGGCATAAAGTTGTTACACACAAACAAACTATCACTGATATTTATAATATTGGTTTGGGTTATTAATAAGAACATAATATTATACTAAGTAAACTAAGTGAGCTAAGACTCGCCATTATACATATAAAACTAAGTGTTTTTTTCAAATTTAATTTCAAATATTCAAAATTAATAACAGAATAACAATAAAATTAACGTTGTGTTAAAATAAGTTGTATTAAAATTAGATTTGAAAATTATTTTAAAATTTTGTATAAAAATCTTTCCACTAAAATAATAACTGTGTATAATAATTGTAGTCTTATGCAAAACCAATTAAATTAAAACATTAAAATAATAAACCCGAGTGCTTCAAACGAAATTTTACAAAAAAAAAAACAAAATGATTATAATATATATTGGATTGGTTAATTTACTACATTTTTCATTTCATACCTTTTTTCTTTTCTGTCGTAATATTAAAAAAAAATATCGTCCCTCCCCCTTCTTCCTCTATTTCCAGGCGCCATTTTTAAAAATTATATAGCCTATGTGACTTTCTACACTGAGACGATTATATATGTTATATAAATAATATGATAATATGTTATATAGAGATGTAAGAATAGATAATATGTTATACGTCACAAACCGTCAAGCCATTTGGGCAGTAGCGCGAGTCAAAGAAATGGACATACATACTAACAAACATACATACATACACTCAAAAAACATTACACTCCTTCTGACGCAGTCGGGTAAATAGACGAACTTCAAAATCACACGGTCGGGTCTCTTACTGTAACCAGATTATAGTTACCGAGTATCTCCGCAACAAAGCCTATATATTAGGTAATGCGAAAACGCTTAACCATTCAAATATGATGTAATGTTAGGCATTTAGTTTAATCGGTAATATCACATTCCTATCTTATACGGTTTAAATAAGGGTAGGACATACTACAATATTTTAACTATTAAAAATTCTTTATACTAAAATAACGATAACTATTTGAAATATTTTAACAGGAAATATCCAATCCACCGGAGGTAGAACCAGTGTTCGACCGGGGTATTACTGTCACATCTATTTCTAACGTGAAGAAGTTTTGGTGAAAGAATGTGATTGCCGGCTCACTTATATATGAGGCGACCATCCTTTGAAGTAGCAACGCATCTGAGTTTGATACAGCCTTCTGAAAGACAGATAGACAGACAGAGGAGTCTTGGTAATAGGGGTTCCGTTTTTACCCTTTGAGTACGGAACCCTAAAAAACCGAAGGGAACCGGACGCATGCATAGGAAAATATCCAATACAAATATCATCGCATTCGATATCATTCAAGCCTTATTTAACTTGCTAATAATCCTCCGTTAATTGGAAATCGTTTGGAATACCTAATGCAGATAAACAAAATAGATCTTCCAATTAAACCATATTTAGGTTCTAGCTTTAGTTACTATCTAAAACACTATGATTTTATTAATTTACGTGTGCGTGAGTTGACTTGATCTATAGTTATTACTTATTATTAGTTATTACAAGCTAAGGTCCGTTTATATAGATCCAGGTGGTAGAACCAGTGTAGTTCGACCGGGGAAGTACCACCGCCGCACGTATTTCTAGCGTGAAGCACGCACACCGATGCCGACCGTGAAGCCTTTCTTGCGTTTCGATGGAAGGGTGTGGTTGCCGGCACACTTTTTTTTTTTTTTATAATATTGAAGTAGCAAACGAGCATGCAGTCCACCTTATGGTAAGTGGTCAC
>DWLI01004955.1:0-10443 GCA_018249915.1 Cecropterus dorantes dorantes
GAGCTAACCTGTTTTTAAACCACTCTTAATACTTCTGACAAATATTGACGACTGCTATCCAAACGATTAATAAATATCAAAGCCTGATGTAAATCCAGAAACACGTGAAAAAATAATACAACACATCTCTTCACGCACCTTTGAAGACCAAAGAGTATCAAAGACAGTTTTTAATGCAAATTAAAAGCCGCCAGGTACGAATCAGACTCGTGCACGAAGGGTTCCGTACCATTGTCTTATTGTTGTATGGGCGCTTCCGTTAAACATTTATATAATTTAATTTATATATTTATTTTTAAAGTGAATGTATAACTTATTATTTTGCGAATATTTCAGCCCCCAGCCCTCTTGTATATTTGTTCCATTCTGTTTTTGTATTTGTTGTTGTAGCGCCAACAGAAATACATCATTTGTGAAAATTTCAACTATCCAGCTATCACGGTTCATGAGATACAGCCTTGTGACACAGACAGCAGACGGACGGACAGAAAGCAAATTAGTAATAGAGTCCCGTTTTTTCTCTTTAGGTACGGAACCCTAAAAAAATGACAGTAACGCTGTTACAACCGAACGACGAAAATTTCCACCATTGATATTCGGTCCATTTCACAGTAAACGCATCAAACGGTAATAGGTTAATCTTCCACGGAGATAATTTAATGGGAACGCTCTGCGGGAAAATCAGCTTATCAGCTACGTTGAAATTATTTATACGAGAAAGTTAATATGATTGTGAATAACATTACATCTTCCGCAAATTCCAAAGGACCCGTTGTCGAGTGTAATTACGTAAGACGACATTTTGGGGATAAATTATTATTTTCGTTTACAATTCTCATAATTAATGTCTCGAGATTAAATCTAATTATATCCCATGAGAAGATTTAGTACTGTTTGTTGTTTAGCGGGTTGCTCGGATAAATTTATTCATTTTTATAGTACTTATTTTTGGCAAAGTAGGTATGTACTACATATGGACTACGTATGTACTACAGTACTCATTCCTAAGTATAACCGTTGTAGATATGAATTCATCAATTGTTTTAGTAATTTTACTATTACATGACGTACAGTCATGTACTCAAGTACTTTCTGAGTAAGAATTTATTACGTATTCCCTAAAAAACCATTGCAATGTACCCTAAAACGTAAAGTTTTAGCCTACATTGCAATGTCCATTTCACGCTTACGTTTTTGTTTTCTGCCATATCTTGCAATGTACACTGCAACGTATATTGAAAATCGTGAACCATATTCCTTTTTGAGGAAACCTAAAAAACTCGTACTAAGGACACTGAACAAACAGTCACTGATGAAGATAAAAGACAGCTCACAGCCGTTGTTAAAAGTGATATTATAAGGCAATAGTGTATATAATAATAAAAAAGAGGTCTCATCTCCCTTTTTTTCTCCTTGATGCAGGCGCCATTATTATAATAAATAGGCTATGTCAGTCTCCAAACTCAGACGGTTCTAATGATATGTCACAATCTGTCAAGCCGTTTGACATGAAGCGCGTTCTAAAGAAAAAGACAAACAAACATACCAAAAGACTTAAACGCGAAAATCTTTATGACGCAGTCGAGTAAAAAATCCTAAAAATTTAACTTAAAAAGTCTTCAATGAAAAGAGCTAACCGGCGATTAACGAGCACAATAACAATAGTAATAAAAACGAATTCTGTCCACAGAGGAGAAGCCGCGGGCTAGAAAATGAATGAATGTAGATTCACAATATTTACAAACACTGTCCTTACCTCTGCATATCCACAGAGTGAAGAGTAAGTAGAAATGGCATTCATCATTATGGACAAAGCGATTAATTACAACCCGAACGGAGAAGAAGCTATACTAAACAAGGTTGAAGTTAAATATGGCACAATTTTGGTGTATGAGAATTCTTCGGATTCTTTAGACAATTATTATCAGTACTAATTCTTAACTACATATTTAAGTTGTTCTTAACATAACCTAAAAACTTACCCCATACCTTCGAAATAATATCAAATTAACAAATGTTTTCCATCAAATTACGGGGCCATACAAATATACCAAAAAAACGATAGACGCTGACAGCTTCTAACCACAACAAAAATCAGGTATACATTGTTCAGTTATACTAGTCCGGCAAGCCATATCACTACGCTAAGACAAAATCTTATCCCGAATTGAAATATGATTATTTCACGAGGGATTTCTACTTGCACTATACTCTACGTCAATTCCACATTAATTACTTGGAAAGTAAGGGTTTTCTTTTGTTTTCATATACATTGTTAGCAGTTTTAACTTTGCGGTTCAAATTAAAGGGAAGTTTGATAAATTGCTGTTTTAAAAATTCATTCCACTCGAGACTTAGCGGGTGAGGGAACAATAGAGAAATTTTCAACTTGCAAATACTGAAGAATCGGTTTTGTTATGCACATTCATGTCTATACAGATGTGTGTTTCTTTATGCAAACCTTTTAGGTTAGTACGGAGCGCAGGAACTGGTATCTACAGAAAGTTAATGAGCATGCTTTATAAGATACAAAGGAACTATTATAAATGAAATACTAATCTGCTACAAAATATCGCCGGATGAAATAAAATGTTTTATCATTTCATGAAGCAAAATTATTGGTGTTCTGATTTGGTACTACGTCAAAACATTATTACCCTACTACTGGACACGGGTTTCCTCTCAGAATGAAAGAGTTATAGGCCACAGTTAACCGCTCTAGACAAGTGCGAATTGGTAGACTGCACACAGCTTTAAGAATATTTTTGGAGAACTTACAGGTGAGTAGGTGTAGGTATCCTCACGATTTCTTCCTTATCTGTAAAGCAGTGATAATTAATTTCTAATACGCACATCATTTTACAAAAAAGAAGGCTGGGATTTGAACCTTGGGCTCTCAATAAAAGACCGTTTTTCAACCATTGGGCCATTCCTTCTCAATTCTGATTAAGGCGATACTGGGTTTTTTAAGTGAAACTTTTCTTAGACTTTCTTTAGTATTGTACTGATTAGAAACTTGATGAAAGTAAAATGCGTTACGAAAGCATGTTAACGATTTCACTTCCAGGCTGGTATGAGAGCTCAAGTTTGGTGTACGCCAAATTAAATGTTCGAATATGCAATATAGAAATATTTCACTATTTATTATTAAGTTTCAATTCAGTCGTGTTTATTTTTTATACGCACATTTTTTATTATTAATATCTACATATTTAGCTCGTATAAAACGAAAAAAATGTAAGCCGAAATGAGTGCGTTCTAGATGGGTAGTTCATATAAAAGAATGTTCCAAGCCCGCAACGTATTCATATTACTGCTGTAATAACGCACATTATTTATTTAGGGAACATGCCTGTATTTCGAGCGCAATATTAGGGATAATTATTTATCTTTACATAAAATAATATTAATATCCGCGCGTCTGTGTATATATGTAGGTATTTGAAAAAATGTCGTATTAAATTTCTATGTTTCCTAGAATTTTGTGTGTTTGTTTGTCTGTGTGTGAAATGGCATTATACCAAATATACTGATCAAGGCTTTATCTTAAGTTAATATTTAGTCTATATTTCAGTGAAATCAGCTTCTAAAAAGTTATTATAATTGGTAGTAATGTTTTTGGTTAGACTTCAGAAGCGCCACATATATTTCTGCCCAATAACATCAGTGTTATGCCCTGTTGTGTTCTGGTCTGAAGGTGTAGTAAGGGAGACATATTTACTCTGCCGAGGCATTCTAACGTAGTCCTCACGGGGTAGCAACGCATGTGTGGCTAACTTCAGGCAAGACTGATCTTATTTAGGGTTAATGTTCATGGGCGACGGTGGCCATTTACGATCACCTGTACTGAATGCTCGTTTGCTACTTCCATATAATATAAAATATATATTTTATTACATTTTTTTAAACGCGGTTGAAACAGTGGTGGCATTAAAAAGTAAGTTTGCATTATAAATAAATGTAATGTAGCAAAGTTACTTTGACGAAGTAATTGAATTCAGGATAACTTCGGGGGAAATCAACTTGTCTTCAAGATCTCCAATGCGTTTACGAAGGTATGTCAAGTGCGGCATCCACAGTTGATTAGCGTCGAGTACCTCAAAATATCCTTTACTCTAAAGTGTTTCCTACACAGTAGCACAAAGTAGTAGAACGAAATGGTTCGATTGGCGAGGTACCATCGACACATATATTTCTAGTGTGAAGCAGTTCTTGTGTTCCGGTTGAAGGGTGTTGTTGCCTGCTCATTTTCACATGAGACAACCATTTTAGTCCTTAGGAGTTATCAGTGATTGACATGAGATAAAAACCCTTGTTCTATACGAATTTCCTTACAGATATCTATGGGCAACCGTAGGCCATGGACAGCATACTTGCTTCCAACTTCGAACTTACTAAAATAAATAAAGTAATAATTTAACAGAAAACAATAAAATATCTCTTATAATATTTATATCTCATAACACGGGTAGTTAGATAACAGGATTTTGTTACAAACGAGTGAACAATTAGAGCAAACTGGTTTGACGTTAACAATGATAATAATGAAGGCCTTGCAGTGAACATTTTGTATGTCTCTATGAATTAATTCTAAATTGCACCGAACGCTGGCGGCATTTATTCGACATATTTAAACGTACAATTTGAAATATAATGATATTTTGAAAAATATTTTATATTTAATTTTATATAACATCAGACAATCTAACCTACTCGTATATCAGACTTTGTGAATTTATAATTGTTTCAAAGTACTGTAAAATGAGACGATTCTACGATATTTTATGTTTAAAAAAATATGCATGTCAAAAAAAAATTAATGAGCTGTTAATTGAGCTGTAGAACCCAATGTAGTTTGATGTATTTCTGCCTAAGAACAACGCTACTTTACATACTTCTATGTCTAAATAATGTGGTAATGTAGAGACACATTAACAATTTGTTCCAAATTATTCTGCAATAATTGATCAGCAGTAGATCTAGCAACCCATCAATAGCAAAAAAAGGAGTTACCCACGTTTGTAAACTTCTTACCGATCTTTTATTAAGGACTCCTAAATGTAGCCGATGGAAGGTACGAAAATAAAACCAGCAACTTAAAAGGCAGCCAAAAAGCTCGGAGTACTTCCACTCGCAAAAAACACCACCGCACTTAACGTTACCTGCATCTCATTATAATTTATCTAAGCCCCGATCATGAGCGCTAAATCACGCCCACGGCTCAACCCTCTCGCTGATTCATGGCTCAACTCCCGGAGTTACGGTGTTTACGGGCCGGAACCCAAAATGCACCGTAAAAGCTGAGAGCAATACTCGTGCCGGATATAAATTGCGCACCCATTTGTACTGTTTGTAAAATATATAATGTGTGCCTACATATTATAATATATTATTTCTGCTCTATCATATAAAAGGGACGCGTCCTGATGTTTATTTGGATCTATAATCTTCAAAAGGAAACCTTCAAAAGGTACTCGACGTGAGAGCGACGCCTAGTTGTGTGAGATTTTTACCACACTAAAACCCCCCCGCCCTCAGCGCTGTGTGGCGGACTCCGGGATCTTCAGTTAAACGCAACCGGAGTCTTCTAAGCGCAATGAGGGGGCATTGCGCTTAGCCTCTGGCCCTTACCTGGTGAGCATCGGCGCTCACCGTATCTTCTGGTTTTTACGATGGCCTGCGACCACACTTACCACCGTCCTTCACGGGGTCGCTTGACTGGATGGTTTGAGCTCCCACTCTTGCCGCCCGCAACCCCAGAAACCCCCTCTCAGACGCCTCTTGCAACAGGCGAGGGATACCGTAGCAGTATTCTGATCCCGGTACTACAGGTACAAATCCCACCAAACCTAACGACGCTTTCATGTCATCGGGTACCTTAAAAGGTTTCCACGAGAACAAAAAAAGAACCTTAACCCTTCACTTCCTCAAACCTACGCACTGGATCAGCAAGGTGAAGTACGTGCCATACCTACTCCAGAGCCGAATAAGTGGACACTCGTATATGTAAATACCGTTACAGCTGTAATAGTTTTGATGTTTCATAAAAAATATGGTTTTACAATTAAATATTACCACGGAACTAATACATTTTAATATGTAACGGGTTCTCACGGTTCGAAATTCTAGATCGTTTTTTTCTTGTTACATAGATACATAGATGGAATAATGTTCTACTAGTGACCACGATCCATGCAACTAGGTCGCTATATCAGCAGTAAAGAAAATAAAACTGTCTCGTGTGTACCCGTTAAAATTATAAGTGAGTATTAAAAGTGCTATACATCCATCCAAAAAACTTTAATAAGACCTAACTATTTTATTAGTAATATACGAGTACGTATATGACAGACAAATCACATCCAAGTGTGGCGTCATTATTAAAATTAGGGATCTTCCAATCAAAGCGGGTAGCCTAATGGATTGCAGGGGACTCGCCGCTCTATGAATATTCAAACCTTCACGATATCCGTAGCCAGTGGTCACTGACGAGGGAAGATAATAGACTCCTATTATCTTCTACCTTTTCACAAGATGGATCGTTGTTACATTCATATACATATAAGACTCAAGTAGCAGACAAGCATCCATCAGTTGGTAACTGCCACCCTTAAATATTTGTTAGTAAATTTATACAGGACAGAAGTTCTATCTGAAGTGAATCACAGGCGTATCGCTTCTCCCAAGAACTATGATGTTTATCTCATATGAAATTGCTCTGGAAAATCCTCATACATACGTTTTATTTCTCTGATAATAGGTAATTTATTATAGCATCGTTAGGAGTCTATTTAGATAATTTGTCTGGACCTACGGGGTTTACAATTCTCCGATGATGAGTCCATTTGCTAACTAGCTTTTACTGTGTCACAATTGTAGATACACCTTCTATATTATAGAGTGAACTGAAAAGGTTAATTATTTATGAAATGTTGCAGTGGTCAAGCTTTAAATAAGATTAGCTTATTTAAAGCCGTTGATAGATGTACAAAAGCGGCAGCGGTTAGTTACCATCAGATGTGCATTATATTTTTATAGTAAGGAAGTACCAAACGAGCATTCAGTCCACCTGATAGTAAGTGACTTTACCGCCCACGGACATCTGTAATCAACCCTCACCAGCAAACAAAGCAAACCCTAATCAGCCTCACCACCAAGATCAAAGTCTCACCTAAGGTTAGCCACAGATGCGTTGCTACCCCTGACAACTAAGATGAAATGCCTCGAAAAAGTATATCTCCCTTACCAGAGCCTTTAGACCAGACCACAACAGCGCATAACAGTGCTGTTATTAGGCAGGAGTCGAACCACGAAGAATTCTAACACCTTCAAAACATGATCGTTTGCTATTTTTATATTATAAAAAATAAAAATACGATACACGAGTATTTTATTAAAAAGTTATCAAAATTCCCATAAGTATTTTTAGACTTGTTCCGTCCAAAATATATTTCTAAACCCTGCTCGAACGGTGTTAGCTGAACAGATCAGGGAAAATAAAAATGGATCCATGGATCCTTCATCCGCCAAAATCGAATAGAAAACTTCACTGAGGTTAATTAAAAATGCATTGCTGCCTGGTACCAAGTAACCTTATATTTGTACCTATCAAACATGAAACGAAAAGCATTTATTTTGTATAATCCCACGGGAGCTCTTACAGATTGACATTTGATTAACTTCCCTGTTTTTTTGGACCTCAACTTACAGAGTGAGATAATTCCTATAAGGCATATTCAAGCCCCAAACTTTTTTTGATTAAGAAAAGCAAATGTAAATAACTAAATAATAATGTAACCAGGGGTAGAAAGAAATACTTCTTCCAATATGTACGCAATAATCCCTGAGTAACGGCGTGTACAGCCTTAATTACCAGCACTCCGACGGCTTTGGTTCCGGAACATTTGTGATTATTAATAGCTGCTGAAACAAGCTATTCCCGGTTGCGGCTGGAACATTACTGCGGATTTCCACGTCACGGGAGCTGAATGAGGGAATTTACTTGTCAATTGCGTTTATTGACTGTGTTATTAATTGACTGTCAACTGAATTAGGCAGCTAGGTATGTGGTAATATGTCATAGATTCAATTTGAATGTAAATTCGATGAAGTAGCTATATGCCGGAATAATTACAACGGCCATTTACGTCATTGTTTTAGCTATTACGTCTATGCCTGAATGTAGGTTGTTAGGTACTATATTACAAAACAAATTGCAGGTGTATAATCTCTATCCCCCCCCCTCCTCCTCCTCAACTTCTCCTCACCTCAACCTTTGGGAGATGCGTGCTCAACAGTTTGATATGTAAACAATTACATGCAAAATAGGTCAGAATATCCTATTTTATAAGTACCTATGCCTTAAAATTAAAGTACAAGCCAGTTAATCTTATGAAGTCATATCAGTAAATTACATAGTATAAACTCTTATAAGGTTATCCCACAACCCTCTTTGACTCTATAGCTATACAATTCATAACAATTATTCGATTTGAAGGCCCTAAACAACTGGAGTTTACGTATCGATTTATGAGGAAGCGAAGATAGTGCATATTGCATAGCTTAAAATATATGCCATCACACGTGCTGGGTAGCGGAATATTGCGAAATTGATTTTATCTTAACTTTATACCCAAGTATGTACCTAATGTTATCCAATATAGAACATCAGTCTCGTGTCGTATTTCAAAGCAATTAAAGGCCTATTTAAAACAATTTATCAGTCGCTTCCGGGAGCCGGAATATATGTACAGACCATCAAAAAGATAGACCCAGCTTGCAAACCTCAACTCTAAAACACAGGAATAGGAATCAAAAAGGCTAGTGTGGATAGAATTTTGTTGTACATTGTACACGATGCTCGCAAACAGTGGGTCTGTCTTCGCTCAAGATCGATGATTGTTTGCGTCGATACGTTTGGTGTGAGTTATAGGGCAGAACGTGAATTTGTCAGTATGAGTAAGCATCTGATGGTACTGAATCTGAGCTAGGTTCGTTTTATTGTAGAATGAAATGGGGTAGGTACAAAAGTTAAGTTAAGCATTGTAAGTTAATGGATTAATTTATTTTACACACGGTTTTGCCGGCGCTTAGCTAAAGTTTTGTAAGATCGCTTCGCAACAGAAATACAAACTCTTGAATTACAAGACAACATCATCATCTTAAAGTAATTTTAAAATTTTATTCTTAATGTCACCTAGATACAGGTATACATTATTTAATGACAATTACAATAATTAAATAATTAATAACGATTTGATGTACATAGTGATGTACTACGTAATAAAATATATTAAAATTACATAGCTACATGATATTTACACGCCCCGCTACCGCCTATGACATGGGCTGTTGTCTCGCTCCATTTCTCCTGCAAGCCGTCACCAAGTCGCAGAGTAATGTGTTTCAAGGAAGGCCTGTCGTGAAGCACGTGTCCACTAACCATTCACGAGTCGTTCAATTTTTCTATCACATTTCACTGAAAAAGTAGTGATACCTTTTTAAAATAAAGAAGTAGTATTTGTTTATTCCTCTGATATGCTCTATTCTATATTCCTCTGCGTATGAGCATCTATAGTCAACACCAGATTAATCTTATCTAAGTTTGCCCCGAGATGCGTTACTCACAACTAGAGGTTGTTAGTTGTAACGCCTCGTACCTTATTTATCACAACCTTACATACCAAATTTAGCAGCGTTTAATTAAGCACCTAATAACAGCAGAATTCTGCTGTTATTGAGCAAAAATATGTGTAGCGGTGGTGCCGCCGATGTCTAGCAACGACAAATCCTACTACCTATAACAGTTCTCCTTTCCTCAAAAATATTAAAACTTCCGTATTTTCATACCATACATCAATTTTAAAAGAAAAACCTTGCAGCCTAAACACATACGGTAGTTTACACACGTAAGGTTCAGGAGACCCAAATCCGGATTTTCTGAAGGGAAAAACGCAGATCCGCAAGGTCAACAACTAGCGCAATGGTGGTCATAATGCGTCGTGACGTCACACGTCCTAAGTTGCTAAAAAAATATTGTTCTGGCAAACATGCCGCCGGATTTAAAGGTTAATCTTCGATGTGGGTGTGCTGTCACGCACACATAAACGAGGATTTATTGCGTAGAGACCTAGCGGAATGTAAAAAGTTAAATACACTTTGAATAAGGATATCTACATATTTATTTAAGTAACTTTTAATAAATCTGAAGTTTATGTTATTAATCACTACAACTTTCAGGGTAGAAAGTTGAAGGTTGGGTTGAGGAGACTTACAAGAGGTGTTCTTGTCCACAGGGGTAACAAAGCATCGGTAGCATTCTCAGATAGAACACCAATCCTATCAGTACCCTTAGAACAAGTTAATTACGTTTCCTCACAACAGTAAGAGATACCACCGCCGCACCTATTTCTAACGTGAAGCAGTTCTTGCGTTTCCGTGGAA
>DWLI01004956.1:0-10443 GCA_018249915.1 Cecropterus dorantes dorantes
CAGTTTCGCCGTGACCACGATCCATGTAACTGGATCGAAATATCGGCAAAAAAAATTCAAAAACCACATATCGTGACTACCCGTAGCATATTAAAATGTATGTATAATCAGATTCAGGTAAGATCAGTCTTGCCTGAGGTTGGCTACAGATGTCTTACTACCCCTGAAGATTAAAAAAACGCCTCGATAAGTATATCATTACTATACTCTTCAGGCCAGAACACACAACGCTTAATACAGCTGTTGAGGCAGAAATATCTGTGGCGGAGATGCCTGCGAAGTTAAACTACAAAGAGTTTTACTACCTTCAAAAACTACCTCTACCTTATCTAGTCTGCTCTACCTTAGATTGGCATAGTCAAAGGGTACCAGTTCTTCATTAATATAATCAAATAACCATTATTTATAATGTAACATTAAGCAAAACTAAAGTTAGTCCTCAAAAATCAATTTCCACGTAAAATCGATTTATCGATGTCGCCACATCGCTATTAACGCAAATGACTTAGAATTATTAATATTGTAATATTTCGAAAAAATATCATCTGTCAAATCGCTCGGTGTTTAGTAATATAGCTGATTTCGCGCTATTTACCCAAATTACCCGGTTTTTTGCGTGGTTGCGGCAATATTTGACGCTTGGTTGCACCTGACATTGGTCTGACTTTTTGTCGTCTGAGGTCATGAAGAAAAACTTCGATTTCAAGATCGATATTTTCTATGATATAATAATAATGGATAAAGAAAACTCTAGGTTCGAGTGGAAAAAACGAAGGTGATCTGATACAATTGCTGGTCGCTGCGTATCTTGTGAATCACATTTTGTTACATTGTAACGGGTAAACTATGCAGCCATTTGTTATTCAATAAATCTAATTAGGCAATTATGGAAAAAATAGTTTATTATTGTGTTGCGTAGAGTCAGGTCTTGAATAGTACCAAACCCTCATCCCAAGGATCTCGTAAAAAGCGCCGGAACAATAAACGTCTGTTGTATGTTCTGGTAACATCAAGACCCACCCATGGTCCTATATAAAGGACTAGCTGAGCCCCGCGGCTTCACCCGCGGTCATAAGAAGAAACAAACAAACATAGGTTGATGTTATATATCCTATACATCCTTAATAAATAGACTATTCAACATAACAATAATTATTCAAATCGAAAAAATTAAAAATCCATTCAATCGAAAATCGTGTTTAACCAATTAATGGAACTTTTCAGATTTATACGAATATAATATTATAATATTAGTATAGAATAAAGGAGTTTAGACAAGTTAATGCATCTTTTTATTCGCAAAATCCCATCAAAATTGTTTCAGCCATTTTAACGTTAATTGGTAAATTAAATATCGTAATAGCAACATAATTCTATGATACAAGTTATTACAATATCGATTTAATATACTACTTTGATTTTCTGCATCAAAATAAAACTATAGGAAAATCCCATGGTCACACCATTATATCATTAAAAATAAGATGGCTCGATTGGCCATTAAATTGGAAATACATTTGATTTTATGGTTATGTAGTGACCAATCTAATTTATCCAATTCTTCTAATTAATCGATTCGCAATTAATTTCTTTTATTGATTCGGTTTATGCTTTGAGTGTCCTTAATTGTATAATTAGGGTTGGCAGTTTGATTGAATTCCGAATCACGTGATAAGTTAGCGTAACAGATACGCAGGGTTCCGAGTTCAATCCCCGGTCAAGCAGAATTTAAAATTATGAAATTTGTTCGTTGAGATAAATTTTAATTGGGATCCTATGACCTGTTTATGTTCTTGTCTTAAAATGAGTTACGTCATTCATCCTAGAGAATTCTAACAGGATTTGTCATTATTCTCTTGAAATAAAATGGCAAGCGTAAATACTATATTATAATATTATATATAATACATATGATACATTATACATATACTATATTATATATAATATTATAATGATACATATTTTGAATTTATAAAATATAAAATGTTGCTGTTGAATAACCAATAAATCTGTCTACTTGAAAAGCACTAGGTCTTCCACGCGACTCCGCTTGCGGTTAGATTAGTATTATTTCTAGTTAAACATACTACGATAATTCACCCTCAAAACCTTAAAATACAAGTAATACCATACAAATCTATCCGTCAGTCAAACAAGATAAAGTACCATCCCTACATATCCGACTAGTTAAGCCGGTTGCCTTAATTCGTCTATGTTCCGGACATTTCATTTGACATGCACAAAATATTAATCTCTTAATCAAAACCTAATGAGATATCGATCTAACGCAAAAGTTGGTTTGATTATTTATAATATAGTGGCAAACGAGCATGCAGTCCTTCTGACAAATGGTCATTGCCACCCATGGATTTATAACCAATCCCAAGTATAAGAACGCATTTGTGACTAACCTGAGGTTAGTCACAAATGCGTTGCTACCCCTAAGGGCAAAGTTGGGTCATTTCGGATATGTATGTCTCCCTTGCCACACCCTTAACGAAAGAATGCAGTGCCTAACACTGCTATCATTAGGCTGAAATAGGTGTGGCGCTGGTGCTTCCGGTGTCGAACTCTTAAGCTTTAAGGCTTCCTCACGAAGTTTTATTGTTATCCAAATAATTTCATATTTGTATTTACAATTCTATCTAAGATTAATCGTTCAATTTTTCAAAGTTGGAACACGCCCAAAAACGCCATCTAGGGATTTAAAATTAATCCTGTTCCGCAAAAACTATGCCTTATTAGGGGAATGCCTCGGGCCGAATATCCTCAGATAAACAGCTGAAGTATGCCACCGATTTATAATAATTTTGGATGACAACAAAAACGGTAGCCGGCCAGTTTGGTCCCCTTTTTGCTACCCTCCATTTTCGCTAAAGAAATGTGTTTAAAGAATGTTTCTATAATCAACGCTACTGATAACGTTAGTGCTCTCAAAAACCTATTAATGTTAATTTGTTAAGTTAACCATGTAATTAATTTATCTACTTTTCAAAACAACCAAATTTATTTTTCAGTTACGTGTGATGTAATAAATATATTTTAGGTTTAAAACTTACAATATGAAATTTCGTGATGCAAGAGTCGGAAATATTTTAAAAAAGAAATGGAAAAGGAATTTCAGTAATTCCTTAATTTGTGATTTTTTTTAATTTAGTAAGCAAGATAATGGGGGCATTATCTTGTTGATAGAGCGGTACCTAATATAATATTGCGTACAGAATTTTAACCTCTGAATATGCATATTTAACTATGGAAGTTAAAATGTATTATGTTTACTTAACAAGCTGATGAAAGCAGTCGTGCTTTCATCAGCTTGTTATATTTCCCAGACAACAATATTATTTGATAACATTAAAATATAAGGAAATTCTTTGCAACATCCGATGACTTCTGAGACAAATTGACTATCTAGATTTGGGTGTTAATTTATTACTGGGAGTGCAAAGAAGCCCAATAACATCCTAGTAAGAAAATGTGTAAAACCCAACATAACCCTAATTAAATAAATTTTAAAAAGTAAAATTCTACAGTAAAATATTTGCCAAAAAAAAACAAACCAATTATATCACAACAATTTTAAGTTCAAAAACAACGAACCGTACAAATAGGTTTAAAAAACAACAATTTATTATCCTTAATCTGTTATAGCAATACATTTTGAGATAAAAACAAGACAAACAGCCTCCCCTCGAGATGACGGCGCCGCTATTTTTCCTTAAGGGTCAGTGTAAAATGTGTCATAATGAATAACCACCCTTAATACCCTCATTAATCGCATGACCCTTCTTACAACCTAAGGGCTTACGAGCTCAAAATCTCTGTCAAAAGAAGACATGTTACACTCAAAATCCTTAAAACATTTTGTGTATCTAACTAATTTTATGAAGGCGAAAGTTTGGGAGAACGTGTGGCACTATTACTCCTTTACTCAAAAACCTCTAATCAAATTTCATTGAAATGTGATACAGATAGTTTATGACCTGTTTTAACATAGGACACTTATTACTTTGACTAACGTGGCTGAAGTGGGTGGAACCGAAGCAATAAGCTAGTTTTAGTACAAAAAGTTTGTCATGTGTCTTAATAGCAACTATTGCTTTAGCTACTAATAGCATGTTGTTGTTCATTGTCTAATAATAAAGAAATTAGCAGTCTATCTGACAATGTTACTTCTTCTGAACCTGACATGTCTTTCCTGATAGCTTTCAGTTGTTAAAGTTCTGCGTGGTCCCTGAATGGTCTTGTCGTCCGTGAATCTTGTTTCCTTATTCTGTACTTTCTAACAATTTTATGGGTGTAGAAATTGTTGCTTTTATATATAATTGTATCATTATATATCAAAATGTAATCTTCTGATATACCTTCTTCACTTATATCCTCTGTCGAGTTTTGCTTTGGTGGTTTTAATTCGTCTTGTATACTTTGTTCTTTCCAAAATTATGATTCAGGATCTTATTGTCTTGTTGTAGGTCACCTTATCATAACTAGTTTATAGTTTTACCTGTGTGCGTGTGAGTTTTGTCTATGTGTTCTTGTCATACCTTTCATGCATTTTATTTCTTATATTAGATATACAAATCATTGGCAAAATCAGTCAAAATTTACGTAATTAACCAGGTACCAGGAAGTGGTGATAGGCGTGGCAGGAAAAAAACCATTTCGGACCCTCTGGATCCAAGTGACCCAGGGTTCCGGTACCCAAGGAGTGCTAGCGATCCTACCCAATGGGGTCTGCTCATGGCCTCAGATCACGAGGTTGGTGGCTCGATTGTAAGACAATCTTGGTCATCGTTGTCCAGTAAAGAAACAAAGCTAACCGAAACCTTTGAATCTTTGATGATTTGGTTTTTGTCAAAGAATTGAACTTTAACGTAGAATAGTTAATAAGTAAATCTTTTCATAAGTTCTTTAAATAAATGACCTCACAGACTGTCTTAAATCGTTTACCGTTCATGTGCCGTTGTGTTTGACAATCCGACTTATTTATTATGGTTTCTTGTCGTATTTTTTTTCTTACTTCGTTCTTTTGACGCTTTTTCGTGTGTTTTTTCTGCCTGTGTTTCAATTAAGTGTTTAATGTGCTTCCATAAATCATTAATGCTATTAGTGAAACAAATTGATCAATTTGTTTAATGTTTTTACTGTGTTGTAATGTGTTAGTTTTGTTTTAGTTCTCGCTTCAGTGTATGAGTAACTGAGCTCCTAATTTTATTATCTTGTAGTGTATAGACATTTAAAATCATCGACCGTATTGGAACTTGTACTATAATGCTTCAATTTAACACAGATTCCTTTGCGGTGAATCGATCCTTCACGAAGTCCTATTAAAAGTCAGCCACCACCTCGAATTTCCAGCCTCATGCCATTAAGTAGTGCTCCAAACTTTAATTATGTTCAGGCTGTGACCAATCGCGTTCGTGTCTCGCGTTTCTGTCAAGTCATCCGACGTGCTACCGTATCCTATAGCTCTAGTAAACTAAGTCGCCCCGCGACCATCGTTGCCCGAATCAACATTATCATCTCTAAAATCAACCGGTCAGAGATCAGAGTCATTTGCACTAGTGACGAAATCACGGGCATTTTAAACTCCATTCATTGCTAAGCAGATTTCGACGACCACTATCGAAGAATGATGACGTAATTTGAGCTCTATTTGCTGTTACCCCAAGATTAATATCGCGTCGATTGCGATAATAAAATTCGATTGACGAGTTGAAATTGAGTCGTGTTTCATCAGCAATAGATTCTCTGCCCGAAGGAACGTGGCCCACAGTTTCATTGTTGGGCGGCGAATGAAACGTGTCGGTAGGATGACGAGCGGGTTTCAGCTCAGAAACTAATTTGGAATATCACAATGAGTATCAATGTTGTTCCGAAACAGCCTTTTGAATGTGCGAAGAGTGCCGGCGTTCTATTATAGATGTACTTGCCGGCACGCGCATACCTATATCACAGCTTATGCGAAAATAATCCGAACACTTTTAATAACAGTTTAGTATCCTCAACAAATAATTAACGAAAAGATTATTCTGTAAAACGCACACGAATTTTAAACATAATTACGCGGATCGACCAGTAGATTAACTTTGAGGAAGTCTCGCTGATCAAGGTGCGTGAAAAACGCCGTGAAGGTGGCATCCTGCCTTTATTACCGTCTTCGTCTCTTGAGCAAATAAAAAATAGTTGTTTCGCCCGCAACGAGTACAATTTGTTCCGGCTACCTGCGGATGTCGTTCAAGGGCAAAATTCACTTTCTGATGAGTACGATGATGAATTTTAAGCAGTTACATACTAGTCGAATTATTTACATGCGACTTTTTACACCTTATTGTCGTATTTGCGCTAATGCGTGTCAATACGTCTTGTCTGCCTATTATGTGATAGTTATGCATGAGCTACTGCAAATTTTTCGCTCTACTTTTTGTAAACTTTTGATATAGAACTACTAGTTTTTGTTAAATAAACTATTTAAAATATGTAATCGGAAATAAAGAGTTACCTGCCAACAGTGTTATCTTTGTTTTCTTTAAACTAAACCAAACAGAAAGAGCTATTAAACATAGCAATAAAATATTAACGAAATATTTTCTCATCATTCCAGGTGTTCGGTTCCAAAGCAGACCTTCAGCTGCACACGCAGATCCACCTCCGAGAGGCGAAGCCGTACCGCTGCACGCAATGCCCGAAGGCGTTCGCCAACTCCTCGTACCTGGCTCAACACTCTCGCATCCACTTAGGAATCAAGCCGTACCGTTGCGAGATCTGCCAGCGCAAGTTCACCCAACTGTCTCACCTGCAGCAGCACATCCGCACCCACACAGGTGATAAGCCCTACCGATGCACTCAGATCGGCTGCACGAAGGCCTTCTCCCAGCTCTCGAATCTCCAAAGCCACAGCCGCTGCCACCAGACCGACAAGCCCTTCAAATGCAACTCCTGCTACAAGTGCTTCACGCACGAGAAGGACCTTCTCGAACACATTCCTAAACACAAGGAGTCCAAGCATCTCAAGACCCACATCTGTCAGTATTGCGGCAAGAGCTACACTCAAGAGACGTACTTAAGTAAGCACATGAATAAGCATGCCGAGCGAGCGGATAAGCGACCGCCTATATCCGCGTTGGGATTGAGTGGTCTGAACAGGTCTTTGGCGGCAGCTGCCCCGACCGCGGCTCCGTTCGGCGAGCACCCGTACTGGCCCAAAGTGAGCCCAGACTCAGCGGCTCACATGTCGGACGAGGGAGGATATCACCAACAACGGGAGAGCGATGATCACCACGAACAGCAGTTACAGCAGCAGCGAGCCCTGTTCACGCAGCACGAGAGCCAGGACGACCGCATCCAGCCTCCAGTTTCGTCCGCGGCGAACTCCGCGTTCACACCAATCAACTCGATGGCTCCTCACCTAAACGGTCTGTCGCATCACAGCGCGCTGCCCACACGACCTTATCTCTACGACCCTCTGCATTTCCAGCAAGGAAAGCAGCAGCCGAACTCGTTCCCGAATCAGCTGATATCGCTACATCAAATACGGAACTACGCTCACCAACCCTCGGCACTCCTGCCCGCTGAACACATCCTGCCTCACTCCCTAGCTCACAAAGACAAGCAGTAACTCCCTTGCCGTTCCCCAGTAGTTACACTTAGTACTTATGATGGTATTATTAGACTTTAAAGTAACGAAATATTATTAAAATGTTTAGAATCTCGCTCTCGAAGACAGTGGTATTATGAATGTATGAAATACGAAATTCGTTTATCGTTAGTGAAGCGAAATTCATGTTTTAGACTTATATCGATTGTGTATAAATACTCTGAATTTTGTGAGTAGATAACAAATGTATGAAATGTGATTTCAAATAATGAATCATAAGTGAATGGTATCAGTTATTAATTAGTTTTAGTTAAAGCACAGTAATGACTAACTGCGGATGAAACAGGCGTTTTGAATGATAAGCAACAACCGGTTCAAGATATTTACAGACAAAATTTATTCTAGACTGACTGGTACTGGCTTAACGAGAAACTAATTTATAGCACGGAACGTTGGTAATCGGCAATAATGTTTCCTGAAATTGTTCACCTTGAAATTTAATAAATACATAAATAAATGCATAATAAAAATGGCTTTATAAGCATAATAAATTTCCCTAGGTGCCCTGTGAATTTCACAATTTCGACCTTTAATGTACCTAAACGTACTGAATATATCCTATTTTACTTTCTAGTTACATTTTACATTACATATTAAAGTCTTTTAGTGAACTTGCATCACAATTATCTGCCAAATTATATTTTTTTTTATTTTTTATTTGATTTTATAGGCGATGTTATATAACGAAGTAAAATGGGAGTTCCTGACAAATTACGTAATAGCAATATCGATATCGATAAAATAGATTGTGTTTATCCAATCACTAGTGCTACCGTAGAGTATAGAGGACTTGAAAGGCAGACAATTAGATCAATATCGATATTATAAATTAATTCAATATTATTCAAATTAAGTCCTTATTCTTCTCTCTGTTCTTCGGTAGTGCATTCTTCTGTTGCATTTCAAAGTATTCTTTAAGATAACTATGCTAGACGCAGATCTCTTAACACCACATTAGCACTCAGTTCCTACTTAGATCGAATATTTTATTTAGTAATTTCTGTAACGCACTTCGATTAGGTTATAATTTGTACAGTTTTAGAAAATGTGGTCTTCCTTCAGGTTCGGTTTGTACTTATTTTACAACTATGTAACGTTACGTAACTATGGTTGCATTTATGTCATGGAAATATCAATTTATCTATATTCTTTAACCAAGGAAATAAGTTACAAGGCACACCTCAATAAACAATTCTGTTATGACATTCTATTTTTATAAGTTTATCTATAAATTGTAATTTATATTATTTTGTACTTAAACTACTTGTTTTGTATTAGATTATTTTATTGAATTAATCAATATTTTAAACGGAATCATCTTTTTTACAACTCTGAAGGCTGAGTACATTTTCTATGCGCCCTTGTATAATAAAATTGTAAAAATCAACGGGTTGCCAAAATCACTCTTTTTTTTCAATCTAATTCGTACTGATGAAGGCACATGTACATATTTTGTAAATATAACTTTTTTGAGAACTTGAAATTTATTGATTTTTTTTATTCTAAACTGCTTATGCTCAATTTTATTAGGCGTAAGGTGACATCTGGTAGCTGGAAAAGGAATTATGTCTATAGTATTCTAAAATATTTGTATATCACTTTTTTTAACTGTTTAATTTCTAAAAGTGACTTCCCAGTGTGGTATGAGTTGGTGAATCCAACTTAAAATATTATTTGTACTTAAACGTTGAAAATTCCGTTGAATTTTGTTCAGTGCTTGTTGATCAAAATCGAGAAAAATTTGAATATCTTAACCTTAAATAAACTTTGATAAAGTATCGAGTAAAAGGCATAGAAACAAAGACTATGGTGGTAATAGGTAGCTAATAATAGTAAATGAAGAAAATCAACAGAAAAGCTAAAATGGATATATTTATAAGGTAGATAATATTGAAGAAAATATTAAAGATATTGGCTACTTTATAAACTCGGTTGTGGTCAACAAGAGTGTTAATTTAGACTAATTTGAAGTATACGAAATTGTTGATTTTTTTTTTCTGAAACGAACGAAGTAGCGGTAAAGAATTAATGAAAATGTGATAGGAACGGAGGAGGCGAGTATTTTTCGAAACACTTTCGTCTAAATTAATTTGCTATGGATCTTTGATTAGGTTATAAATTATTAGGTTGTGGTTATTTGTGATCAGGACGTTTGATTCCTTAGGAATCGTCGAAAAGCCGTCTGTCTCGTCACAAATTTATCCAAAAGCTAATTTTAAGTTCTTGTACAAATCACGGTACATTGTTTTTATTGTAATTACGGCAATATTATCTCTTCCGAATTGTTTTATAGTGCTTGCACTTTTTATTGTATAGTTGATGACATGACAATGAGCCAAGAGTTTATCAAACGTTTTATTTCTACGGTTTTAAGGGAATGAAATCGCCAATATCTCTCTATTGTAAGTAGAAATGTGATATTGTAATTGATTTTTGTTTAGTTAAGTGTAAACTTATATTATGATTGAATACATATTTTTGTAAGTAATTTCGTTTTACGATAGTTTCGCTTTGTCTAGTTCCCGTTTAAGATAATAGATAAAAGTGAGCGAAATCTTTTTTGTTACTTAAAATTGATTAAAAATTAATTACAACTATGCCAAGAATAATATTTATTTTATTTACACCCTCAACCTATATTTTAAGAACTTTAAATTGTAATTAGAATTCAATGAATTTTCAAATCACACAGACGAAGAGGTTGAGGCCATGTATGAGGACATTAGTAGAGCCATACATACCTCAAAAGCTCATTTTACCGTTGTTATGGGGGACTTCAACGCAAA
>DWLI01004957.1:0-10442 GCA_018249915.1 Cecropterus dorantes dorantes
AAAAAAAAAAATTATTTATTTTTTTTTTAAATTTTTTAAATTTTTTTTATTTTTTATTAAGTGAAGTTTTTTTTTTTTTTTTTTTTTTTTTTTTATAACGACGAAACTAAAATTCTAATGAATATAATTAGTTAACTTTCTAAACCTGTTATTGGCGATAATCTTTGCGTTGTCTAGCAAAACACGCAAAAACACCCAGGCGACAAATAGCATATGATGTCCTTAATAGTGTTAAATAAATAATTTTCAATTTTAGACGCAAACCTACATTTTTTTGGCAGTTTGCCTTCTTACTGTCTAAGAAAATATGTGTTTCGACTTCTGATAGTAAATCAATTTGTAGCTTTAGTTTTAAGTAAAGTGTGTCTGCAGTGACTTGGTCTATCTGCAGACAGTAATTACGGAGATAACTTGAAAATCCGGTTCATTTACGATTACTGGTATTTTATTTAACTTTTTTGTCGTTGAACGCTGCGTTAATATTATTCTACAAATACAAAGTGTTAAATGGTACATTACTTTACAATACCTGAGTATTTAATGTCTCTTGTATATCACATTAAAAATTGTTATTATAACTAACTAAATAAGTGTTAAATTAAATAAATTATAATAAGAATTTGTAAAAGTATATATATTTTGGGTTGAAAAAACCTTGGCGTAATGAGTTACAAATAGATAATAAGATTCAGGTCATACTTCAATTAATTACGGGACCGGAAAACTTCGTGAGATCTTCACAATTTTCTCAAAGTTATTTTTGACGTCACAATATGCGTAATGGGTATGCCCGCGATACGTCTGCAATGACTCATGATTGCAGTTCGATCAAGCGTAGATCCGCACGAAAGTAATAGTAAAAGAAAAGGATAATTACTTGATGATTCCCATATATTTTATATGGGAAAATACCTCGCCCTAACGACTGTCATCTGCATTCCATTGAACGTGTCGTTATGAAACATTCACTCAACAACAACAAACATACAACGCAAAGACAGAATGAAAGGGACCGAACTCAAAGTTTCGACAGATTAGTTTAAACACTTCTTATCATTTTCTAGCACGAAATCGACATTATTTGAATTCGCTCACTCCTAAAAAAGTTTATTTTACATCCTTTTAATAAGCAGCTGCTCAAAGTGTGAACACTAATTTTGCTATTTCGATAAATTATAAATTTCGCATTAAGTCAATATTATTCTCAGCACGCGATATGTATCATTAAAATACGTGGAGAGGTCACTAAAAAAACTTACGACACGACGACTCATTGTGTATTAACATAGATGAATTTATGTGATGTAAAGTTAATTTTTCACACAATCGAGGAAGACCTAATCGCTAGAATCGCGGTATAATCAGAATAACTTAAGCCTTACTTGTTCAATGTAATTTGAATTGCCATAATCACTTTCGCTGCAATCAGCTGTTACTGTAACGAGCATGAGAAGCTTACACCATCTTTTTGCAAGATCACCAGCTTCCTCGAGATCAAAAGATTTCTCATGTATCCGTGTCATTATTGCGCGAAGTATGAACAATGCGGTTGTGAAATGTTCTTGTTATCTATATGGATTAGAAGCACGAATGTTAATTGTTTTGTAATAATTACGGTGAGTGTTGTAAATTAGATAATATTTATATCACTAGTTGCCTAATAGATAGTCGAGGGAACTAGCTACTGGGCATGTAGAAGGTACGTGTGATGTTACATAGTAATTGCCTACGTTAAATTATCATTCTCATGCTTTTCCTTGGCGTTTCAACTTAGTCCCCAGGGGTAGCAACGTATTTGTGGTCAACCACGTTTAAGACCCTCATCTAATCTGGAGTTGATTACAGATGTGCATGCTGGGCGGCGCTTTCTACTTACCGTCAGGTGAAATGTATGCTCGTTTGTTATTTCTTTATTGTATAAAAAAATAAATTGTCGGTCATTTATAATTCAGCTATAATTCCTAAAACGGGTCTTAAGTAGATACATTAAGTCATATATGATTAATATTACTATTAACGACTGATATTCAAAGACTTATATAAGATAATTTGCCTTACTCAGAGAACGGAAAGCTTACGAAGCACAAAAACGTCACAGCGTACATATATACTAGTGATGTGGTGATAAATATGGCGGCAGTGCTGTTGCTATACTGAAAATTCAAATACTTTTGAATAGGAAACAGGCGTATTTTTAAGAGCCTCAAAACGAAATTATTTTGCTTAAATGAAATGATGAGTACTGCGACCCAGCCCTTCCCGATTATACATGTAATTTTTTTCTATTTAATCTTCTACACATGACATAAAGGGCAATAAGTTCTTCGGAACTTCTATATTAACCATAAAATTGTGGCATTGACGTTTGGTATAAAACATTGGTATGAAAAAATCTATTTTAAATGAAATAGAAACTATTTTTAATACTTTATGTACATACATTGCACCCTTAATGAAGTATGTACATATATTCCTTTATATGGTCTGGTGCCTTCTTCAATGCCAAAATCAAAAAAAAGAAGGCAAGAGTATATTAAAATCCATTTCTAAAAATGAAAAATATTTTCAACTAAAATGAAATATTTCATAACATTGCTCGCGACTTTGAAATTCTAAAGGAGCTCGGAGCGGTTTAACATATTCAGGTTTTACATTAAAAAGGAGAAATTGTGCGGATTCACGAATCGCTTAATGACGCTTTGTACACTTAGCCCCACAATAGGATTTTTTTTCTGTCTTTTGTCGTTAGTCGGCATGGATACATAAAGCCGAAAAAACAAAAACATAGATACAGAATGGATAATATAATTATATTCATCGTTCTTATAAATATAAATATATATAATAATATCATCAGATTAGACTTAAAGTTGATTTTAGAAAAATTACAATACAGTAAATTGGTATTTAAATCTGAAATTTTAAAGGAAACAAATTAAAAAATAAGTAAAATACTATCAATGCTAATTTCTTTACTTATAAATTATCTTTTTCACCTAAGGTATGCCTGTTATATGTATGTATGTTTGGTATTATAATATTCTTATATAGTCTGTAACCTTTGTAGCCAGTTCCTCTTAAGAAAGCGACTGACATTGACGTAGGTCTGTGAATAACTTGCAGCTATCTATTAGGGTTGATTTATGACGTCAGTCTGAGCTCGATTCCCGCCCACGGCAAGCATGTTACAGCATCATGTTTTGTATTCAACGCGTCTCTTGTTCGCGGTTGAGAGTGAATCGCCGAGGTAACCACGCAATGGAGAGCTTATAAACACTTTGTGTCGTAGCTAGGTGGTATACCCCGTGAGGGCTAACGCGCATGCGATATCTGGGGTAGCCCCCGACATCCAATATGGCGACGATCGCCACAAGTTAAACACGCGCGTATATTTACATGCCAATCGCATCCCAAAATTTAGTATTTTTATCGTTTTAATCAATATTTTTCGTATTTTCTTTGGAAGTTTCAGTGACGGTTTTAGTGTATGAATTGGAAAAATTAATTTAACGAATGTTGCAGTGCCGCAGTGCGATCGTATGCGTTTGATTGTTCCATAATATTGTGATTTGCTACCGCATATACATTGTTTCGAAAGTGGCTTAAATATTTGGAATTGTAAAAATGATTAGCGTAAACCTAGCGTTACGTTAATAATTTTAGATACGTTCCATGAATCGAGTTAATTCAATTACGCGATCACATTTCTATGCAAGAAACGCGACATTGCAGTAGTGGTTCACTGTAAACAAAAGCGTACTCGAATCTTACGAGTCACGTATAGAATTCTTATTTATCTGTGTGAACTTTCCCGCGCTCCACTTTGGGCTGAACAGAACGAATCAAAATAATCATCGAATCAAATAAATTGCAAGTTTGAAATACCTCGCGCGAGTGTCTTTTACTGGGAAGTAACATCGGTCAAACTGCGTCGGTCAAGGGTATCACCAGCAGCTCTGCTGCTGGGCACAAGGCCGGTGTCCGGTCTTGTGGAGCCGGTGAGGAGTCCAGAGGAGCCAGCTTTGGACGTCGCGCAGGACAAGGCGTACTGGGGGAGCGTTGCCACGGCAATGACGTGTAATGATTTCTCTTTTATTGCTATGCCTTTTTTATATTAGTGCCCATATTACTTTTTTTTAACCTGTCTACAACTGGAGTAAGATTTGTTCCTACGAAAAATAACGTTAAATAATAAAATGTACGGCCATATTTTGTTTGAGAAAAAAGTCAGTCAAACGATCAATTTCCATGGGGATAGCCAGAACCATCGATTCTATGGGATCCCCTGCACATGAGTCATTCTAAGTCGCGCCGGTCAACGCACTTGTTCAAACAGCTGTGATTATAAACTATGTCAACCCCTTTCTATAACCCCTGTCTGCGGAAATTACTTTTGCCGTATGAGTAGTTAAACTTCCATGACAGACCCATTGATTCCGTATACTTTGGTATGACTAATAAGCAGACGGTCAGACGGGGGTTGATTGAAAGAGTTTACTGCAAATATATTATTATTGTTATTGTTATTCGCAGTTTATACTATAGAATTTATGTTTATTGCTATGAAGATACTATTACGCGAAATTCATATTGTAATGACTTTGCAATACTCATTATTATGGTTTGTTTATGGTGACAAGTTTATACTGGTTATACCTAACTACATTTCCGCCTTCTATAAACACTATAAACAAAATAAAATATTCATGGGTTACATTATTGATTGTTTAAAACACACAATGGCAACAAATCTAAAAAAAAATATTGATTTGTATCAAATCCTTTGTCAAACAAATCTCAATTTACTATCTCAAATAACTCGAAATATATATAACTCATAGGCAAACATATACTTACACGTGTATGTAAAACTGCTTTGTAGTAGAAAAACTGCTTTGGAATATTATGTGTGTTATCAAAAATAACATAATCAATTGAAATTTTGACCAATTCATATTGCGATTTTGTAAAATATCAAGTTGAGTTCTTATTCAGCCTTAATTACAATCGAATTTGGACCATTGCGACAAAAAGTGTTGTATTGATTGCACCAAACGGTATCAATAAACATGTAATTATACTAGAACTAATTAATGTAAACATTCAAATATTTCTTTGTAACCGAAATTTTTATGAAGCAATTTCAATATAATTGTATTGTAATATGTTTTTTCGACATCAATTTAAGAAAAAAATGTTTTATTTGTAAGCCACAGCTAAATCTTTAATACTTGGTTGGGTTTTGGAGGTACCAATGTCATACTTATATTTTTTTGAGATAATTACATATTTACATGGCGACGGTAACCATTTACCATAAGCTCGCCTAAAAGTTATATAAAATCTAAATATATAGAAAATTACAACAGATTTGCGATAAAGCTTGCTTTGACCTTTAAAATATTTAATTGGTAAACATATCAGTATATTGTTAGATAATAAGTTTCTATTAATGGCATGTATGTGTTACTCTTGGTGTGTCTAAAAAAAAAATCGAAAAAGCTGACATATAAAGTATCGACATTACTTTCCTTCTTTTT
This sequence comes from Cecropterus dorantes dorantes, assembly GCA_018249915.1. NCBI lineage: Eukaryota > Metazoa > Arthropoda > Insecta > Lepidoptera > Hesperiidae > Cecropterus > Cecropterus dorantes. The sequence continues at coordinate 5,541 of DWLI01004957.1, forward strand.
TATCGCTACATATTTTCTTTAACGCTCCATTTTTTTGTATATTTAGGACGAAATTCACCCCTAAAATTGATATAGTAAATATTGTTCAGAAATAATCGTCTCGTTTGCGGATAAATACCGGTATATTTTTATAGAGGCTGTTCTCAGCTCTGACCTTTAAAATCTATTTGTAGGTAATCCTTCGCCTACGTTGACGTGAAATTATGTAAAGCACGCAATTCTAACTTTACTTTCTAGTTAATCATCCCACGCTAACAATTGATTTTTAGATAAATATTCAAGATTTGTGTGACAGCATTTTCGTTTACTTGAATTTTAATAAGGGCGAAATAACTAGAATCCACGTCACAATTATTATCTAAAGTATAATAGATGAATAGTTGTATAATTATGAAACAAAAAAAAATAACATTATAATAAATTAAATCAAATCATACAACTGCGTTGCAAGCTCATTAGGAATGATTAGGTATACATGAAGATGTTAATGATCGACTTTCACACGATTTGAAGTTAATATGAGACAAAAGTGTGAATTGCCATTCCAGTAATTGGCGTACAAAGTCTGCACCAGAGTATTTGGAGTAAAAGCATGACACGACCTACTTTACTGTTATTTTGCGGTAGGTGGGTCATGGTACACTGTTCCAAAGAAGTTTTCTTTTATTTGTCGGCCGCTTTTATCGTATAGTTCTGGATGTCAATAAACGATGAGTTTCTTGGTCTGTTTTACTAAAACATTGGCGTATAGTGTATTTATAAAAACGCTGCTTTTATGACATAAACCGATGTTATATACTATTAAAGGGATCCTTACAGTTACTAAATTTGTACTTATTTATCGTAAAACACACAAAGGCGAGTTCACATTCAAATTAGTGGTACCTTTTACTTTGTCTTTGAGCCTTGAAACTCAAAGGGAAGCAATTTTATCACAAAATTATCATATAATTATAAAGCTTTTACAAATTAACTTACCTATTGTTTTTATTTCCCGGTAAAGGTATTTGAGTACGTTTGGATAGAGCGGCGGGTTGGAAAAACAGGATAAAATAATTGTAATTGTGTTGCTTCAGGCTTTTGTTATCTGTGGCAACATGTAACATTTAGGGTATAATGTATGAAATACTTTGAAAATGTGGCTGGTTGGCGTCAGTGACACAAAAAATAAATTGAGAAACTATCAAAAACAAATGAGATAAGCTGTTAATATTTATATATTAGTTTTTTAGCCTATTAATATCCTCAATTATCTATCCAATTGAAAAAACAAACATTCTTCTCCTTGAACACTTTGATAAAATACGAACCTTTTACAGTTTTTACTTATAAACAAAGTTACCTGAAATCTATTCCTACACGAAATCTTTGTTTTGCTGTAAATGTCCCGGGTTGAGTAATACAATTAAACATTCGTCGCGTGTTTCACGTCATAGTAAATGTCAGAGTTCAGTTTAATTTGCGTCAGTCATCCCTAAACTCCCCCAGTAAAATGGCCACGTAGCTCTAATATTTACGGGCTTCCATCAGTGTACAAAACGCGCGTAACGAACATTTTTCTAAACGAAGGTTATTTTTTTGTATTTTTTGCACCGCCATTTTCCCGGGCGTACTAATCGTTCATCATGTTCGAACGGGCATTCTGGTTTTTTATTTTTTATTAAAAGTGACATAAGTTTTACTTTTATTTTCTCTGGACAATCGTGCGCTGCAAACAGCCAAGACTTATTTTCGTAGACTGCAAAAAATCATTGTTTCGGTCTACCACAGATAAGGCAAAACATTCTGACGTAAATTCATCGCAAACAACCCATTTTGTTTTATCTGTAATTGTTCTTTATCTGTGAAGGATTGTTGAAACCTTTTTTATTTATAGCTTGCGTAGGATGTGGAAGTAATGGGGTTTATCTCTTGGGAGGGAGAAATTCATTATTTTGCTATTGAATATGTTTCATCCTGAGCCATTTATTTAACCTTTGTAGGTGCTATAATAACCTTTTGTACATATTATTCTAGTGTGATTAATAATCTTACTTTTCGTTAGTTAGAATTATTTTAACTGCCTCTAAAAAGTTTCTCATTTAAAACTTGTTTTAATTAATACGCTTATTACGCTGTTGATTTTGTGTGGCATAAGATATAGCATAGATAAATCCAATTAAGAAAGCAGCTTTAAGGCATACTTAACTATAGGTTAGAATTATCTTCAATAAACTAGATAAATAATAAGAAGGGCGATTTTAGTACACAGTGGTGTTGTTCTAGTTTTCAGGAGTGTCGTATGTACAGAACTATGTCACGCTCAAAACTGCACTGCGGGTAATAATGCCTAGATTAGACCCATGCACTGCTTATCTACACTCAAACAGCTGGGTTTATTACTGCAGCTGAACATTTTGTGACTCCTTTTTGTTCTAGGTGTGTATTATCGACTTTGCGCAGCATTTTTACTCTTTACAGTAGAAACGCGCCTTTTGATCTGTCCTTTTGAATAATCTTTAATGCTTCCTTTGAAATGAATCTTTTATTACTACTTACTTTATAATATGTTGTAGCTTACAGACGTTTATGGCAAAGCTCATAACACTGTACTGGAACAGTGAGTGATGAAAGTGAGTATATTATAACAAAACAATTCTTAACTTCATCATACGCAAATATTAGACCTTAGAAAAGTGATGCAGGTAATCTAAGCATAGGCTTATCTCGATTCTAGACCTAAATATACCGGCACAGCGCTAACAGGGCTCGCGTGATTGGCAAAATGACTAACCAAACGGAACGTTGACTAAGTTGCTTATCAACTAATTAAGTATTAGAATAGCAACAATGTAAAGATTTTAATTACGACGTGACATTTTTGTTTCATCGGAAAGTGTTGCAAAATACATTGTTGGAAATTTTTCGTACTGAAGTATGTACAAACATGTTTCGTATTCGTATATTTCGTATGTACGAGTACTAATAGACATGCACTTCTACGGGGATTTTATTTAGTTATAAATATGTGAATGAATTTATGTCAAGTGCTATATAGGTGTTTCACTTGATTGCTTTGATTTTTAATATTTTCATTACGTAAAAATTTGTAAAGTGGTAAAATTCTTTGTGATTCGACTTCAGCGATACCACCGACACACCTCTTTAGTAAGAGAGGTGTTAAGTGCTACTATGATCCAGTTTGTAAAATGTGGTAATGAAGGTCTATTTATCCGAGTTAATCTAATTTAGTCTCGGAGTAACAACATATCTGTGGCGAAACTTAGGTAGAACTAATCTTATCTGGGATTTATTACAGCTGTTTACGGGCATGTACGTATTATGCATGTACTGCGTGCTAACTTGCTTTTTAACTTGATTTTTTTAATATATTAAAGTAGCAAACGAGCAAGCAGTCCACCTAATGATGAGTTGTTACTGCCGCCTATGGACATATGTAAGCAACTTCATTTAAAACAGGGGTCCTATTTGAAGTCGATCACAGATCTCTTGCTACTTTCGAGGACTATGCTGTAGCATATATAAGTAAGCCAGCAAGTGGCTCTATCATCAAAACGCAAGAACGTTCATAAGAACCTTCAAGATATAGGTGTGGCGGTGGTGCCTCCTCGGTAGTCCTACATTGGTTCTTCCATATGTTATTATAGAAAAATCTACTTGTGTCTAAAATAAATTATTTATACTAAAACAAGTTTACCTATACATGGCATGTTTGACAATTTAGTAGCTAAACGAGCGAGCCACCGGAGCTGCTGTAGAGTTATTTACTGCCGTATTGCGTACAGTCTAAATTATTTTCGACGCAAACTCTTAATAGCCTTAAGTTTGATTGTAGGCACTTTGTAAATGTTGCTTGTTTGATTAATTGCCTTACCTGATCGATAAAGTGCGAGTTTTTTTGACTTATTATTACGTTGCTTTATTACAGTGAAATATTTAATATAAAATAGAAATGAATTCGTGGATATTATGTCGTGTATGTGTGTCGAGTTTTCATACAACCAAACATCCCATTATTGTCCCACTGCTGGTCACGGGTCTTATCTCAGATCGAGAGAGTTTCAGGCCGTGGTCCACTGCGTTGGTCAAATACGAATTGGTAGACTTCACACCCCTTTGACAGCTTTTTAAAGAACTCTCAGGTGTGCATATTTCCTCATGATGTTTTCCTTCACCGTAAAGCAGTGATAATTAACTTCTATTGCGCACATAATTTTAGAAAATCAGTGATACGTGCCTGGGATTCGAGCCTCGGACCCTCGATTGAGAGGCCGTGTTTCAACCATTCGGTTATCACTGATCGAGTTTTTATTTATAATTATGTAGATATTATATGTAGATACCTATGTCTTTCTTGCTCATCCTTTTCTAGGGAAGGTATACACTTGGATATATTGATCAGCAGATATAAAGTCTGATGTATTAAATATAAATCGCCAAATCACATCATTACGTTCTGTTGACAGATTATCAAATACTAATAGTCGTATTAGTATTTGATAATCTTGCAACTTTTCCACTCGTATAGCAACAAGTACTCATTTAGTTTTTCAATTCAGTTTCATTACGAGCAATTTGTATGTATAATGCGTAGTTGTCCTTAACAGAAATAATTGAAAAGGTCGCTCGTTAACTGGATATATTTTGATCTACATATTTACGTAAGATTATTTCAATGTATTGTAAATATCCTTTCAGTGCTATTTAAAGTTAGTGATTTTCATAATTAAGGTAACAACTAACTTCTTAAGGCTTCCCCGGTCGAAATACCACCGCCACCTATTTCTAGTGTGAAGAAGTTTTTGCGTTTCGATGGAAGGGTGTAGGCCGGCCCCGTTCTATATGAGACGACCATATTAGTCCTCGGGAGTGGCAACGCATCTGTGATCGACTTCAGATAGA
>DWLI01004958.1:0-10442 GCA_018249915.1 Cecropterus dorantes dorantes
GCTGCAATATTTTTACCGGACTCGTGTATAAAACCTTATTATATTTATGTATCAACAAAATTTACAAATATCAAACGAATCGGAGCACTGAAAATCGATTTTCACGACCGCAATACATAAAACCACAACTTAATATAAATATCCGAAGGGTTCTTTAATATTTGGTCTTATTGAAACACCCATGTTTGGGTCACAGACCCTCCGTTTGTGACCCAAACAAATAATTGTTCTGCATTCATTCAAATAAACGTATTTGGGCTTTATCGACAAATGTTGTTTGTTACAAAGATATTTGGTAAACTAATAACATTGTCAAAAAATAAAAAAAACTTAGCCGCTTAAAATTATTTTATGTGTATAATGATATAAGTATTTTATTTAACGCTTTATATGAGTTTTTGTCAAAATAGTCAAGTGAAAGTATTATAATATACATATTTTTAGAATGGTCTATGGACTAGCTTTCACTTGTGGTGATAAAAAGTCGTCTCTTCTCCCCCCTTTTTAGGCTTTTTTTAGGCCCCTCCCGTTTAGGCTGTATCACGTGCCGAAGAAATTGCCGGAACGACCGCAAACATTTACGCTCTAAAACATTTCCCTCCTTCTGACATAGACATGCAAAAAGATTTTAGTTTTTATATAGTAATCTTCTATCACTTGCACCACACAATAAACCACGATACGACTAAGGGGCAGCCAATACCAAATGGTTTATTTGTGTTTCATAAAACCAGGTAACGGGCGCCAACACTGCGATTGGCACCATAAATTCTATAAGTCCCGGGACAAACAACCGTATCGCTGTTGCGTATTTATTTTGATGTTATTTGTGGAGAAACGATTGAGAAGTTTTTGGTGTGTGAGCTATTTTTTAAGAATAATTTATCCTTAGCTTACTGTAAGGAAAATAAAAAGGCTTAGCGCGACTAGAAAAGTTGGAAATAGGTCTGGCAATATTCCTGTAGTTCCAGAATTAAAATATGGCTACGGTATCTCCTGCCTGTCGTGAGAGGCAACTAAAAGTGTACTCCCGGGGGTGAGGGCGTCAAGAATGGGGACAAACCGTCCAGACAGGCCCCCCGGGAAACACGGCCTTATACACATAAGGCCATCTTACCCTATTTTTACGACGACCACACGGTCGTCGTAAAAACCAGGCAGTACGGTGGGCCAGCCGCTCACCTGGGTGAAGCCGGACGGGGCAATACACTTAGAGACGTCCGGTTGCGTTGCTTTGGAGATCCCAGAATCCTCTTCGCAGCACCGACGAAGGCCACTGAGGGTTTTATTGAAGTAAAAATCCCAAATAACCAGGCGTCGCTCCCATGGCGTCGGTTATCTTTTGAAGCTTTTCGCTTGGGAACAAAAAGAAAGTCTGGAAACAGTATCACCGCGGTCGTAACACAGGTTTACAAATGACAATTAAATAGAAAATATGACACGTGGATTATACTGTTTGCCTATCAAATATTTACATTTACGTTTATTAAAAAATAACGCTGTCCTTTCATACATTAAAATCTGTTTTATATTCATACTTCTGTAACGCTTAACAAACTTCAAACAAATACATTTCTGCCTAATAACAGCACTGTTAAGAGCTGCTATGTTTTGGTATGTTGGTTGTAGTAAGGAAGACATACTTATACGAGGCGTTCCAATTTAGTCTTAAAGACTAATGTTGGGTTACAATGCATCTGTGGTCAACCTTTGACTCTGATCTTATCTGGGGTTAATTACGAATGTCCATGGGTGGCAGTAATCACCTACTAGCTGGTGGACTGCATGCTCGTTTGTATCTTATAAAAAAATGTTACTAACGTATTAATAACGCCTTCTATATTCATAGCCACACCAAGATTATACCCCTGTCGCAGGGGAACAGACACTAAAAACGAATACACAAACACCCAGACCCAGAATAGAAATAGGATAGTATGTTTGACGCATTTTTAACCTATTGATATAGCAATTATTGCAGCGAGTTTGCAGTCCACCTGATGGTGACTGCCGCCCATGTAAGTAACTTCATATAGAGTAGGGGTACTATCTGAAGTCGATCACAGATGCGTTGCTACTCCTGAGGATTAAGATGGTCGCCTCACATATACGTGAGCCGGCAACCACACCCTTCTACCGAAACACAAGAACTGCTTTACGCTAAAAATAGGTGTGGCGGTTATACCTCCCTGGTCGAATTACGCTGGTTCTACCACCTGGCACCTGGCTGGCTGACTTATGTGTGAGGTTACAATCTTAGTCCTTAGGAATAACAACGTATCTGACTAACGTAAGTAATTGATTTAAGGTAGGACCATCAGATGGACTGCTAAACATTTCCTACAAGAAGACAATGGACATCATAGAAAAACAGTATTTTTCTTAGACAATCCTTTTAAGAAATTGAGTGACAGTGGTGCTCCCATCAAACAAGATGCATTTCACAGGTTTTAAAATCTATGAAATTTCCAATTTAAATCTCGTAAAAATCAAAGTTGTTGCATTTCATTTCATCATGTTTATTCATAAAATTTTGCATAAAAATAAAACTGCGAAAAACTCGTGATTATTGAACTGAAAACCTTAATTTTTCATTCCGATGCGTGCGCGAGCCGACACGTGAAATCTCACTGTAGTTCCGGTTTGGATGGCGCGTTGGGATTTTAATTCTGTGAACTCGCCCACTGTTTTATAAATGGATTTTTTGTGCATGAAATTAATTGTGACAATTGTTTACTTCGTTCGTCTTATTCTATAGGGGTATATAATTATAATAAGAAAATGTGGTAGTTTTAAGAATAGAACAGTTGACAGAACTGGTCGTGGTTTGACTTCCTAGGTATCACCGCTATACGTACTCTTGCAATATGATACTTTTTAATATGTTACGGGTACGATATGCGGTTTTTTTTATTTATTTTTACTAAGCAGGCAAAAAGAAACTCAAAAAACCGCATATCGTGAGTACCCGTAACATATTAAAATGTATCAGTTCCGCGATAATATTAGTCTAAAATAATATAACCCAATTAGTCATTGCTAGGAATAAAGATATTTGTATAGATATCATAAGTTCCCCGGTGTAACTACATAATTACACAAATGCACTTTTATTACTAGTATTATATGAATAATCTATTTATTCCCTTCTATTACCGTTTTCATCAATTGGTATGTGATATTAAAATTATCAGGCAATTTATTTCCTCGCAAAGATATGGATCGATATTGAAAAGTATTAATCGTCATCACTTATAATCTAAAGATACTTATTGATATGATAGTTACTATTTTGTTCCGAGTAAATTCAGTCCTGTGTTAAGTGTATTAGGTATAGGTGATAGCAAGCGCTAGTGAAACCTTTTGTGCGAAAATCAACGGATTTTTCTTAATTGAAACAAAAGATAGTACCTAATTGGATTATATTAAGTGTTTTGTTTTAAAATATATTTGTTCAAACTAATAAACATTTGAAGAGTTTTGGTGACAAAATAGGCTGTTATCAGTGAAAGCAAGATTTATGAAATTTATGTTGAACAGGCCTTTATTTTTAAACGATATGTGACCTCCGAAACAAAACGCCAAAATGAAGCTTCGCTTATTTATATTTTGTGCTTATTTTACAACTTTTCTATACATTAGCAATGGTGAGTCATTAACATTTATTTTTATCTTTATTAGTCTACAATAAATTAGGCATGTTTTAAAAAGTCACATTTATTAAAATGAAGGTAATATTTAATAACATTACCTTTATAATTTTATACTCATACATGGTCAATGTAATTATGTACAATATTTCGTATAGGGACAGATAGCTCAAAGGTATTAATTTCAACGTCTAATCCTGAGGGACCGGGTTTTCAAATTATATTACACTTTGATTGTGACCTTACGATCTCTGATGAACCATCGAGTATTATACTCGTACATATACTAGAAATTGAATTTACTTTGCAATTTATCATTCTTTATAGTTAAACGTTCTATTCTTGAAAGTTTTAAATATTCACAACGCAGACCACCCAGTACTTTTTGGCATAGTAGGATATGTTTCTTTTATAAATTTAAACCATCAGACGAGCTTGCATCTAGCTGATGTGAAGTGGCCACAGTCGATATGGACACCAAATAAACCAATTAATACAACCAAATTCATATAACAGAGTACAGTTCTACTTGAAGTCAATTACGTACAGTTGCATTGCCCCTCCTAAGGACCAAAATGGTCGCCTTGTATTAAATTCCGACAATGACGCCCTAACAAAGAGACGAATAAACTGCTACACGTTAGTAATAGGTGTGATGGTCCCGTTAGTAATCGTTGACCCAGTCCCGGATCTAGAATTTTTTAGGCAGGCAAAAACTAAAAAATGCCGCCCCCGCCCACTTTTTTATCATTCTCATCATTCAGCCATCAAATGTCTATTAATTGATGTAAATTTTAAGGTATTCGTGCCAAGAGATCCACTATCTGACTGACTGAAATTAAAAATAAACAATCCCTTTTCACACAATAACAATAAACATTAAATTTAAAAATCTTCACATTTTAAAACACTTAGTAAGAAGTAAATGATGCTGAAAAACGCATTATGATTACAAACAGATATGCATAGATAAATAAGGTATCAATATTATAATTATATTATAAAGCCAGTACGCGTATCCACAAAGGAATGACAACAGAATTATCACAATTACATTTCATAATATGAATTTGGGTTATAATTATTTATTCGAAAATAACAAATATGAATAAATTAATTTTACAATAATTTTAAATGTAAAAAATGGTATCCAAATAATTGTCCCTAGGAACAGTTTCCAAAATTCTGGCAACATTACCTCGTTGCATAGCTAGCTAATACGTTAGCCAGGGTAGCCAGCCTTCTGATCATTCGTTGACTATCAAACGTTTGAGCAGATGCTTAAAAATAATTAAAGATGCTTGAAAGAAAATGTACTATGCCCTGTGCTTCACTTTGCATGTTATCAAATAAGGTCATAACGTAAAATTTAAGTAGATCTATGTATTAGAGATAGGACATATTGGAAATAGTGATACATAAAAACCAAATACGATATACCTATTTCTTTTGAAAGTAATTCGTAAAATCTTAGAATCATTGTGATTTGAAAGTCGATGTAACGAAAATTCGTTACAAAAGCAGTTTTCGGCGCTACAACTAGATGACGCTGTCAAATTCTGAATGACGCTAACGATTTTACTTTTTAGCTTGTATAAAAGCTCAAATTTTTCTTATGCGAAATAAGATGTCAGAATATGGGCTGCAGTGATTACCTAATCGACTTTTGAAAAAGCATAAGTCTCATGTATATCTATCTTAATCAATCGTGACTACTTTTTAGAAGTTTCACTTCTACGGCGTGTATTTTTCACAGAAACATTTTATTTTTTCTATTTAAATACTTATAAAAAACATTTTATGTTTTATTTTACCTTTCTAGGCGTAATTTATTAATGCACCTTTTACGGAAGATCTTGCCAAATCTTGATTTTTTTTTCTGAAATTAACCCATATTCAATCGACATCCTGAAAGGGTATTGTTGGATTAGTCGCGTATTTTCCGTATTCATTTTTGATTATATTTTGAATGTTCAACGCTTATTACACGCTTCCGCTACTGATTACCATAATTCAAACGCTGGTGTTAACAATTAGTTTCCTAGGGGGTCCGCTTAATTAGCTTTTCTATTTAGTTCTGGAAACCCGGGAAACCACGATTTGTCATACTTTTATAACACGCACGTGTTTGCATCACGAATCGCCGAACATACATAAAAAATATTAAAAGCAATAAATGTATTTTATCTAAACATGCACTAAGAACATACGTATTGTGCTTGTTGTATTTTAAAAACAAAATTTAAAAAAATGCTTCACGAATATAAAATGTGTGTGTAAACCAGTTTGCACATCTCTGTCAGGTTCTTACAATCCTAAATCTATACTCACATATAAAAATGAAATAGTGTGTGTTACACACAGTAACTCAATCACGCAAGAACCACTGGTCAACTGGTCCGATTAACATGAAACTTTGCCTGGATATAGCTTATTTAACTAGTCAGACTATAGGCTACTTTTGATTTCGTTTTTTTTTTTTTGCTAATTATAGATGGCGACTCTTTATATGACGTCACCCTTTGGTTTCATACTTTTAATTATAGTTTTAATAAATAATCGAACACTATTATATAGCAAACTTATGAGAGTATACACGAGGTTAACATTTATTTTTTTTATCCGGAAGGCCCTTATCACTTTTCATATAACTCCTTCGGTTAGCGTGTAAAACCTTTTTTTGTCACGCAGCCAAGCACAGATACTTCCGCTTGTATATTATTAATATAATAAGTAATATATATTTTTAGCCATTTCAACTTTCCAAAGGAAACCGATCTTACGGTATAAAACAAACCATCCAAAATGACCGTGTAAGATATGGTTCCCAAAACATTGGCGGCATTACCTTGCTGTACGGCAATATTAATCTTAGTGCGAAGTCACCAACCTTGTTCATTTGTTTGGTTCATTGTAATGACCCAGAACAACTAATATAAAATGTGGTACGAAAGAACAGTTTTAACTATAATTCACACAAAACTCATGGTTTTACAGGATGTGAAATGGAAGGAGTAACACAATGGCTCGCACCCCAGAATCATGACATCAAGGATATTCACAGAGGTCTCATTATTAGCAGAACAACCACCAACATAGAAGGTAATTCAGTGTAACTTATTATTGTAGGTGCATAGCAGAAAATATGATGACAGAAAATTTTAAGATATACATGAGAGGTTTTCATCTCTCCACATATCAGAGGAACGCAGATTAACCCAACGTTAACGCCGTTCATTAAATGCTTGAGATAGCAAGTCGATGGTCCAAAGTTGACCGTCCATTCGCGCACCTTGGCAAACGCCGATCAACCGAACATGCCCCTGTCAATTTTTCTTAAAAGCGGCAGCAACATCTATTTCGGCAAACCGAAGTCGCTCAAGTAACCAAGTAAATGTCCAGTTGATATACCAACGTTCGCAGTCAGCACTATCGGCATGATGAAGACAACCTTCGAAAATATCTACTACTTTTCTAAACATATGCCGTCTTGGTACCTACGGACTATTGATGAATAATGTTAAAACTGTCTACGTCATTAACTTAACAATACGTACGTGAAGTAGATGATTCTACACGGTCACAACAAGGTACAAGTCACTTTCAGGACATCAGGAAATCTTATGTCTCTGCCCTTCTCTTACCCTACCTACATTTCTAGAAGAAGCTAAAACTGATACCTCTAAGGATTAATGGAAATGTAACGGTGTTATACATGTCTATATTTATAATCATTTAAGATTAGGTTAAGACTTCTATTTCGTACGAATAAGCCTTGTGTTCGTTATTTGCAGACATAATTATTACGGAATTCAGCGGGCCTAATGGCGGGCCCTACTTTGAAGTAACGCTCGTAGACTCAGTGTACACGATCACCACTACTGATGCATTTGAAGAATATGAGGAACATGAGACCATACAAGCGGTCACAATACGAACAAACTTTCGGTGCACTGGAGGCCAGACTAGACCAATAGTTAGTATAAACTTTGCATTTGCATAATTGTCTCCGTGCTCCTAGAAAATGTTTTTTTTTGTAGTATGGCAGTAGCAATCAAGCAAACAGCCCACCTGATGGTATGTGGCTACTGCCGCCCTTGGACATGTGTAATCAATCAACAACATCTGTAATCTAGGTCAGATCAAAGTCTGATCTTAGGTTAGCCACAGATGCATTGTTACCCCGATCTTTACTGATAGCGGTGGTAGACGGAGGCAGAAGGAGGAAACACCAATTCAGCACACTTATTTGTAGCGTGAAGTACGAGTAGATCTTTTGTTACGCTATCAGGGTGTGGTTGTCGCCTTACTTAGAACGAATTGAACTCCTTAAACCTCAAAAGTAGTAACACATCACATAGACCCTGTGTTTTATATGACATTACTTTCTATCCTTGTCATTTAATGTCTTTGGGCGACAATTACCACTTACCCTTAGATGGATAGCATTGGCTGCATGCTCATTTGCTACTTTCATAATCCATTTCTACTTTCTACTTCAATTATAGAAACATAAATTATATAGTTAGTACTAGATGCTTTTATCCTAATCTCACTTAAATATCAATACAAATTATTCTGCTTACAATTTCAGGTATTCGTGATGAATATACAGGACACAAATAACCACTCTCCTGTATTTAAACCAACGGATAACTATAATTTTCCTTTGACGCTACCTGTACCCCCTGGTTTTTTACTCACGGGCTGCGAAAACTTGATTGTAAGGGACGTGGATCTAACAACTACAGGAATTGACTTCAAAATTGAAGATAACGAATATTTTGAAATCGTTTACAAAGGAAAAGTACAGGATAAAGAATTTGGAGCTTTAATCAAAACAAAGACAGTAATTCGATCCCTGCCTGAAACCATGTCTTTAACGATCACAGCTACGGTAAGAATAAAATCTACTTTAAATATGTATACTTGTGAATACATAAAACTCTAATCAACGGTTATATCTATTAGCTATATACATATTTTAATACATAGAAAGATATTAAGCTAAAGTTGATAAGAATAATATGAAGTGCGTCAACATTAGAATGGTGTATTACGACTTTTGAAAAAATATTTTAAATGATAGTTACAGTTATAAATTTTGAATTTTCGCGCGGAAATGCTATCCGCCATGCTGTTAGACACGTGATGTATTAAACATTGTAACCACATAGACACAGCATTGGACATGTGATGTAGTAAAAATTTTAAAACCACATAGACACAGCATGACAATATTTATGATGTTAAAATTTAGGCACGTTGGACATATTTTTGAGATGGGAATAGTCACTCGCGACAATTTTACCGTAACCGACACCTCCGTATATAAGTATGTACTTATATTGTGTATGTTCATACAAAGATACGTATTTTCAGATCTTTGGGCACTTTCGAAATGCCACTGTATTTTTTTTCTGTCGCAATGACGTAACATCGGCGTCAAAATGGCCAATAACGTTGTACATATTAAGAAATAGGACTAATTATGTCTAAAAATAGACATTTCTCGTATTGCTTTTTACAAAACCTATCATATAAATACACTAGATAGTTTCTAACACGTTGCATAATTTCCAATTTTACAACCTCTACCTACTTTGTAACTGAAATATTTTAATTTGGATTTTTTTATTTGCGTGCATCTGACTTTCTCTCCTCTAGATGTTGCATTTGTAATGAAACCGTAGTAACTACTTCACTGCATACTAATATCACTGTTTGAAGTGTTAAAATATCATAGTGAATTTATATTATCTGACGTCATTAAAAACATTTCAAATGAATAATAATAATAATAATGAAACTTGTATGAAAGTTGTAGTTGAACAAGCAAAATACCCGACTGCTTAATAATTAATTTTCTTCATTTTCCGTTCTTGTTGTAATAATAATAGGTACTTTTTTATATATCTTAGTAATATACTAATATACTAGGCAAACCGAAACGATTCTAATGATATGACCATTGGCCACAATCCGTGCCAAAGAAATGCACATACATACTTCCGCTCGAAAATCTCTTGATGCAGTCGAGCAATATATAAAGCAGTAATTAAGGTTCATTTTTATTAAACAGGACATAGATCTCACGGGCGACGAGCCCCGCGCGAGTTCTGCGACAGTCAATATTCAGGCAGACAATATGTTCAGTATGGAAGAGCCAGTTTTCTCTGAAGCGTTTTATAAGGCAGATTACACCGCAGACCATGATATCACTCTTCGAAATAATATTATGTTGCAGCAAGGCTACGATGACCAAGTCCAGTTTGATTTTGATGGAGGTAAAAGTTAAAAATAATTAATTTTAGCAATTACTGTAAAATAATATGTGTGTTGAAAAAGTAAAATTCTTTCAGTATAACATTACAAGTTACTAATAACTTACATACAAGGGTGCCTCTATTTGCGAGGACATCATTGTAGTATATTTTTAAAATGACTAATAGAAAAAGCGAGTTGAGATGTTATAGTTGTTTGAAGTCTTTACGCTTTTTTGTGAATATAGATATTTAAGAGGTCTAAAAGAAAGTTTTAAAGTTATATGGAGTCAATCAATCTGCATTTAGCCAGCATGATCACTTACAATCTTGCTTCTTCTATAAGAAGAATCTTACCCATTTCTTTGACAGTAATAGATTGATAATGTCGTTATAGAGCTGAAGGTGGTAGAACTTTTTGTGGTTCAACTCCGGAGGCACCACCGCTACTACTATTTCTGCCTTATAACAGCAGTATTATGTGCTGCTGTGTTCTGGTCTGAAGGGTGTGGTAAGGGAGACATACTTT
>DWLI01004959.1:0-10441 GCA_018249915.1 Cecropterus dorantes dorantes
ACTCGTGCTAAAGACAGTGTATATAGCCTGATCACTGATCTAACTCTATGTGAGCCCGCTAGTAACTTAGAAAATCTGATCTTACTTATTTTATTATACTTACTTTTATCTTATAGTTATTTTGTTAATAAATCTTACTTTATAACACTTTCTACACTCCTAGCCCTGTACTAGGAGTATCTCCTGTGTCGTGTGTGTCATGGACACACAGATAGACGAATACACTAACACCCAGACCCAAAACAGAAATCTAAATTCAATTATTACTTGAATTGATATTCTTTTAAATGAAAAGTGTATACGCACGAAAACTAAACAAGCATGGAATTGAATAAATACAATTCCACATACTTGACATTTACATCTCTTTTAAAGACGAAAGAAGAAATAGTTTGCTATATAGAAACATCCTTAGGAGTAGATTGGTACCTGACTTTTGAGTCTATTTTTAACATTTTATTACATTCTTTGTTTTCGTGTTCAATTTCCTTCCATGCTTCTTTAGCTGGCTAATGATTCTTCTTTGAATAGAGTTCTCGATACTCCTAAAATATTGCTGTTTGTGGTCATCTACAAACTATTTACAAAAACGGGAGCTCTTAAGGTCAAACGGGTTGCTTTTAGTTCTAAAGTTTACTTATTATCTTTTTTATCTTATTTTTAAGTTATTTTTGAAATAACTCCGTAATAAAAAAATATTAGTTCTTTTAACTTTAGTGCGCATCTTTAAAATAAATTCAAGTTATAAAACTTATTTTTTTACTTACATTATTATTATTACATTACATTATTATTATACTCTGGGTTTTCTGAGTGTTGAATTTTAATGCTTGGTGTGAATTGATTTTATCTTTCTATAATTTCTATATTTATTATTTCATGCTGCGCACAGACCATACGTGTTTTTACACGCACAATTTGTGTCCATTAAAATTATTAGGTATGCTATACATTTTGTGTTATATTTCGTTGTATTTTTTTTTTTATTTGTAATCAAATATTTATTAGGTTTTGTTATAGTCGATAATTTTGAGGTATACAGCGTGTTAGATTAAACGAAGGACATAATTATGCTGATGGAATTAATTATTCATGTACAAAAGTGTTTTTTTTCAAAAAAATGTGTAAGCAATTTACACACGGCAGAAATGAAACTTATTTAAATAAATAAAAAAATATATATAAATATATTTTTTTCGCTACGAAGCATCGTATAAAGAGGATACTGAGAATAGAAAATACTGTGTAATGTATTCTGTCTCACTCTCACGCCTACTTAATCCTATAAATTTATGTGTTGCTTTCTTTATCGTGATGCATTTTCGTTTTATCTTGTTTCAAATTACAATGATTCTAAAAGTGTTACTTAAAAAGTAAATAAATAAGACAAAAACGCAATGAAATGTTGTTAAAAGTCACATAGTGCTAACGAACTGTTTTGCCAACAAAACGCGTTTCTTTTCAGCAAATTCACCTATTTTATTTTACGCATATAATTGTATTCGCGGTTCATAAATAATATTTAAATGCTATGAGCTATTATAATTTTAATCATATGAGAATTTAATATTATATTTTCATTTGCATAGCACTAAATGGAATACTGGTCACTCTGGAAATATGTCCTTTGATTTACCTAACACCCTGTATTATTGATATTAATGTAGACGTAGATAACTGAATATGTATTCTTTTTACTACTTATAATTGGTAGTAGAGAAGCAAGTACTAGTAAAATATACTTAACCACAAACTTTAATTATAGGACAAATATTATTGTTGTATAATATTGTTCTTATAATTTATTACTGAATAAAAACATTAATTGAATATGCTTTAAAACTATAACCGAAAATAAAATAATGTTATTGTGGAAAATTAGAATATTTATAAAGTATCTTGTTTGTCTATTGCTTGCATTGTCTTTGCTATATTTTTATTTAATCGCTTATGCGTCCAATATATTTTGATAGTGCTTTGTGGCCAAGTTGATGAAAATTATTCTTTTGCATTTATCTCCCCGATACTTAATTTGTTTTGAAATAGGTCATAAACATTTCTTGGTGCTATTAATTCATATAAACGATACGATAATGATAAATTACAATTTTTGTACAATTAAACTTGCATATTATCATTACATAATATATTATCTAAATGACAAACAATTTTCGTCACAAAATTTACTTTTTGAAGTATACAATATTTAAAATAATGAGCTAAAGTTACACTTACTCCAGCCTTTATATAGAAATATAAACGCATTGAGCTATTAATCTCTCCACAAGAGACAGTTTAACAGATAAATATTAGTAACTAATATTTTACTCCACCTGTTCCGATTTTGTGTTAATTCTGTATGAGAAGATATTATTTTATGAAATATTTTAGGCGATCCCAAAATCAAACCGGCTCGTCGGTTAGAAAAGACCTAGAAGGGCTGCCAGCACCGATATCGGTGTTGCCTGAACCTCAACCGACCAGTAATGTGGTAAGTTTATTTTTATATGAACACTATTACGTAACTTTACTTTTAAATTTAACACTTTTTCAGTAATGCTGCGATTGCAAATGACATACAGCACAAACCCTTGATTTAAACCAACCTTTCCTAAACTTTATTATGTCCTGACCTAGTCATTTTCATGTGATTCAGTAAAAGAATCTATTTCAATGTCCACAAAAACTATGTTTTGATATAAAATTTAAAAGTTAACTGCATGACGTTTCTTAGTTTTATTTGTCACCCATGAACATCTGCAATCATGCTTTGTCAAGTTAAGAGTTTGTATCTGAGGCTTACCACGGATGCATTGCTACCAAGCAGCGCTTAACACTGCTGTATAAGACAGCAATAAGTGTGGCGGAGAAATATAACTATGCCTTCAGAGTTTATCGGAAATGGCTGTACCATTTTCCATACCATTATAAATTTAGGATGATACTTTTCACTTAGGTCCAGCAGAAACAACAAGCACCTGAATCAAAGCCTCAACGGAGGAGGAGACTAAGAATAGCAGCCAACCTGCCCGGTCTACAAGACTAGCCATGTTGGGGACACGGTAATGGAAGGCCAAGTTAAGCTAAATCGAGTTTTAGAACAACTTCAAGTAAACTTTTCAGTTGCAAACTGTCATAAAAAGGTTGTCATGTTATATTGTCGGCTATGGATACATTTGTGTGTTGTGTTTAATTTGATGTCATTTGTTGTAAGTTAGAGCTCTTATTCTCTTACGCGCTCGTATAGACGTTGTGTAAATAGGTTTACAGGTACAAGAATCGGATGGTGAGAAAAGGAAACAATCTTTAATTAACAGGGCAATACTACTGATCAACTGTCAATAAATTCGAAATTAAAAAGAAAACGGGATTATGTCCCAATAATTGCCTAAATCGCTCTGAAGGTTATGCAAATGAATCAAATCGGTGTATTTAACAGCTCAAGCTAAAAATTGATACACGTTTATTTAATTTTTAAAATGTTTTTTGTTTGTAAAATATTTTTATTGGGAAGATATATTTATCAAGAATATTTTTTCACTGTACACTTTGCTATTGATGGCAAATTTTCCTTATTTTCCGTGAGATTCTAGCTAAACCTATAAACACTTCACATCATTCTAGATTATACGTAAATGGAGATTAATACAAAAAAAATGCTTATTTACAAATCTGGAGAAGGATGTATGTAGTTAAACTTGGCCTTATTTTTCAGATAGTAGATAAAATCATTGACTTATAGATTTTAATGTTTGTACATTTTGTATATATTATGAAGTGTTGGAAATCTATATTTGATGATATCGATGTTTGTGAATGTGGTTCCTTGTTATATAAGAGTAAGTTACGTTTAATGAAGAGATTAATTAAGAATTTTATTGTGCTAAAGACGAATGTTGACGTTGCATGAAAACTAAACGTATTTTCTTAAAGTTGACTAAATATCTCATAATATTCCTTGTACAAATGTCACTAATTAATGATATGATAAGTTTTAGGCAAGTAGACGCTAGATGGCGTTGTAATTCACTTTGGAAATATTTTTGACTTTATGCCAGCGTTAACTTATCGAAGAAAAACATATTTTCTCTCAATTATATTATATTCGATGATTCGAATCGTTGAAAAAATTAAATCCAAAATAGGGGTTTCTTCATCCATACATTATGTATAACGAATCAGAGGCAAGTAGAGATACCACTATTTTGGATTTAAATGTTCAATCAATCAAGGTATAAGCGTACTTATAAGAACTGTTGTAAATTATCCTGATATAAATTAACTTGAATATTGGTACAGAATGAATATGTAAAAAAAAAATCGTTTAATCTATAGCTGAGTGCGTAAATCTCACCTGTGACTGAGGACAAGAGGTGTCTAAACTCTATAAAATTGCATTTTGTAAATAATTTATAATAAATTAATTGATTAGTACAGTCATGCATAACATCATTTATGAGTACAAAATAGGCTTAATTCAAAGAATTAAATCTATTGTAATGTTAACAACAATGAACATTAAATAAGTTAGAAGTATTTTGTGTTATGTGACATTAAGTACTCACCATCATTTCTATTATTTTTTAAAGTTTTGGTGATACGTGAAGCTTATATTTATAGAAGTTATAGTTAAACAAAACTTTGGCTTTGAATCTTCATTTCATTTCCTCAAAGAATATAGTTATTATTGTAAATTTCTCCTTTTGATTCATGTTGATTGATAACGTGATCTAGTTTCGAAGAACAAACATCATAATGGACTGTAAATTTGTAAACTTTTTCAGTGGTATACTTAAGTTAATATCGTAACGAACATTGTAACATTAACAGTTGGAATATTTATATTTCTAATAATTATTTTCCTATTTAGTACAACTAAGTGTATGAGGCAGCACCTACACATATTTCTGTATATTTTCTTATTTTAAACGTATTAAAAGTACCTACATAAAAAAGAAATGTAAAGCAAATTTTATTCGTTATCAAGTAGGATTACTATTCTATTTGCAACGTGGTATTCGTGGTCACAAGACCAGTAAGTGACCATTTAGCGACTTAAGTTCGTTCACACGAGAGGCATAAGTCTTGTTCATTGTTTGCATAAGTCCATCCATCACTGCCATTAATATAGGGCTGGCATTTATTTTTAATCAGATTGAAGCAAACGAACATGCAGTCCACCTGATGGTAAGTGATTACTGCCGCCCGTGGACATCTGTAAGCAACTTCATATAGAACAGAGGTTCTATCTGAATTTGATTACAGATGCGTTGCTACTCTCGAAAACTGAGATGATCGCCTCATATATAAGTGAGCCGGCAACCACACCCTAGCAAAACGCAAAAACTTCATGTTAGAAGTAGGTGTGACGGTGGTACCTCGCCGGTTGAACTACACTGATTTTTCCACCGGAATACATTGCACGACTCAAATAAATTCGTTTTATTTTGACGACGCGATATCGCATTGCTTTTACATGTATCGGACCCTAGATCGATCTAGTTTATAATTTAACGATTACAAATCACGAAATTTATTGTCAGCCTAATTTAATTGTGGTAAAGTATGACTGTCAGGTCGATAATTTGATAAGTAAATGTAATTTGTAATGTTGTATTTTATTATGGTAAACGAGCCAATTGTCATCCTCTCTAGGTCCTTATAAATTATAAATTATAAATAAGTACATTGAAAGTACAAAATGTGGAGTTATTGTGCATGTTTGTTAAAGATATCTGTGTGTACTTGAGTGTTGTTAGTTCTTCTGATCTACGATTAGACCTGAGTCTATTTTGGAACTGTTCTCAAACATAATAACGAATGAATAATTAATAAAATCTCTTCAAAATTATGCCATCTTATGCTTTGCAAAAAACCGCGTCCCAAATATGTGATTATAAATCGTTTTGTTTGTGCAATAATATGAAATCAACGTGCTATCTTTAATGCGAAATCTGTTTCCGGGTAATGTACTAATGCAAGCTAATAATAGTAAATTAAGAATGTTTTAAAAGGTAATGCCGGCCGTCAATAAAAAATATTTCCTCGTCCACTATGGCGTCCGGTATACGCGTTGGCCAGATTGACACGGAACGTCCACAGCCAGCTAAGCTAATTAAGAACTAAGCTCAGGGAACGAAGCTTACCTAAACTGAAAATAAGCAATACGTCCACCGAAAAATAAGCTAAAACTACGTTAGTGATGGTCAGTTTGCGTTAGAATTGAGTTAATCGGACGTGATGGAAGAATAGACGAGCTATGACGAGAGTTCAGAGGAAAATGAATATAATCATCCTAGAATAAGAAGAATGATAGTTATTGCTTATTTCTTAAAGATAAAACGCAAACAGATACTGGATAAGTAAACACATTGAATCTTGGAAAACAAGAAGGGAATTTAACACTTTGTTTAACGAATTAGACGACGTAAAATTTTTAGATATACGTACTATCGTCTGTCGTGTATCTAGAGAACAGTTTGATGAGTTAATTGCAATGATTGCCAAGGACATTGGTAAAATTGATACAAACAATCGAAAAGCTATATCGCTAGAGCAATATATATAGGGACAGACACACGGGGGGAAGGGCAAAGGGGTGAGGGGTGCTTAGTTAACTCACGCAGTGTCGGATAGGCCTACAAAATTAAGTTAGTTCGACTTAGCTGAGCTATTTTACGTAGCTAAGCTGGCATAGTTTGCGGTGAAGGCACATATATGTAAAAAACTCTCTCAACTATGCGAACTAAGTTAAACAAAGTTTTAGTTAGTTTAGTTAGATAGTTTAGTGCGAACTAAGTTAAACAAACTTAGTTTAGTTAGCTGTGGACGATCGCTTGAATGTATGAACACGTGTGATATGCAAAATTTGGATACGCGTGCAAATAATAAAGATATATTACCATCGACATGTATATCAGATGAAGAAGTTCCAGATTCATTCCCGGTCAAACAGTTTAAATAAACAATTTCGATACTTTTCAGTACATCTACGCAAATAGTATTGTTACCTTTCAGAGGTGTGTAATAATGTTAAATTTTTGTTATGCATTGTTGCATGTCACATAATGAAATTAAAATAGAGTTCCAACTAAGAGTAGTTGAAAAAATTATGATTCATTCAATATTATTTTGAGAACATTTTCAGAGTAAGATATTTTTCCATCGTAATATATTGATAATGACGCTTCACAAAAAATCTTCCTATAGAAACTCTTAACATTTTCTTCCGTACAATCGTTTATTCTTAAACAAGATAAGTACATGATTGTGTAGTAGTTATAGAAATATAATAAACATATCTCTATAAAATGTTTTAGACACATTTAGTCATGCTATGTCACCAGGGTCATAGCAAAGGCGACTGCGCAAACCTTAAGACTGTTTTTTCACCAGATGTTTGCAAGAACGAACCGAAGCTAAGCGACTAGGATGTATAAAGAATGTTAAACCCGCGATCCTTATAGATAGAGCAGGGAAGCCAGGCTTCCAACAGTCCTTCGGTGAAAAAGAGAAAGAAGATTACTGTACCTTCTCTATCTCTCTCTACTCGCGCATGTGAAATTAGCGAAAACAGTGAGCATATTAGATAGATTCAACAGTTTGGTGTTGTAATTGAATTTCTATGGTTAATAATATGTTTACATAATGACAAAAATCTGTGTAACTTGTAAAAAGCAACGTATTCCTTTAATGCGCATGCGTTAGGAGAAAGAGACAGATAGGGTACCGCAATTTTATTTCTCTTTCTAACCGTCGTATGTTTCCACTTACAGGCAGCCGTATTCAAATCTATAGCTTAGCTTCTTCTAAAAAAATACTTACAAAAGTTTTATCCTGTGCGCTTGCAGCTTTAGCTATGATACTGAGTGACTCTAAAAACTATTTTGTAGATAAACGAAATATATAAAAAAATATTGTATCAAATCATGTGACGTCGCAATAAGAAGATCAGTGCCTACGTCACATGGTCGAGGGAAATCTTCTGTTGTAATTAAAGTGACATTGTATAAAGTAAAACTATAGAAAAAGAATAGACACATGAGTTAAATGAATTTTATTCGGTGTGAATAAAAACTTTACTTATATTTCAATGTTCATAGTTCGTAATAATCTCTCATTATAAAGCAATCAAGTGAAGTTATTTAAGAAAATAAATGTACACCTCAAATTATTTTGTTGAATTGTCTCTATTTTTAAAATCAAGATTATACGTAATAAATTCGATTTGGAAAATGTTGTTTGTGCTTTATTTTAATTTAAGTTCTAATCTTCAAAAGAGAAATATGAATGTCGTTAAATGTATTAAAGGAACAAATATTTAAACTAAATATATTTGGCTGCGGTGAATTATTTCGCCTGAATCAATTAGGTCAGTTGGCTGAACTTTGTACTATGTTTGTACATGATTCCCGTGCCAAGTGCAGTATGATACAGTCATCTTTTTGTCTTGGGTACTAAAGATATTTGTGATTAGGTTAATCGATATTATTGCGTTACTTTTAATTACATAGATTTTTGATATTTTTCATTTTCTTTTGACGACAAATAGAGGTAGGTATATTATTGAGTAGTGGTTATTATTATTTTCATATATACTTTGTTATTAACAAATAGTATTTGTAAATATTTTTGGTGATAACCAACCAGTTATGTAGAAATTATATAGCATTACAAAAAACTAAGCGTGTCAATTGCAATTGGTATGTAATAGTTATATGCAGTGATATAGGAAGTGAAATTGCGTGATACGTGACACTAATTTATTAGTACATACATGAACTTCTACGATAAATTTTGCTCTAAAGATAACCCCTTTCTTCATAAATTACCATTTCAGATAAATAATATTATAAAGCAGTAGAGTTTGTTTGGTTGAACGGGCTAATCTCAGGAACTACTGGTTCGAATTGAACAATTGTTTTTGTATTGAATAGTCCTTATATAGTCTAGGCTAGGCTCTATAATATCACGCTGTTTGTTTTTTTTTTCTTAGTAGCGGGTGTAACCGCGTAGCACACCTAGTTTTAGATATTATGATAAGTACAGCAGCGTAATACTATATTGAATTTATAATCTAAGTATGAAGTAATGATATTTAAGGATGGGTTCGTTGTTCTAGTATTCAGTTACTGATATGACTGTTAGGAGAACGGAATTATTTATGGAGAAATATTAAACATAGTTACGTTCTGCCGATAAAATGCGTGCGATTATCTGGCTAATCGCAGCGACTGTCGCAACGTCAGCTTCGGACATAGATTGGTGGGAAACTGCGTTGGTTTACCAAATCTATCCGCGTTCCTTCAAAGACACCAATGATGACGGTATTGGGGACATAAACGGTACGTAGCTTATTTGTTTAATTTTGCTAGTAAATATAATGCAATTTGTACATAAGTGGACGGTTGATATCGAAGACTCAACACAATATTTGTTTTATAATCCGGAATACTTATACCAAACGTCCTAATAGTGAGTGGTAACAAAGCATGTAGACCGTATATAGAGCTTTTATTCAGTTCGCAGTAGTGTCCAGTAGATAAAATATAGCTATATTATAATAAAAAAAAACACCCATTAACTGATAAATGTTGTCTTCCCATAATTTTTGGTAAAAAAAGTATTACTTTGATACCTCAAAAGCTGGATAAATGAGTACATGAAATGGTTTTATTTATTTAAATTCATAGAGACCTGTTAACGTTGCGTAAATAATTATGGCGACAGTTAATCGTGAAAAATATGTTCCTAGTCTTTCAAGATCTGTGTACGTGGAAAACATGAAATAAACAGTATCGTTTTAGCACACAAAAGAATTAATTTCGACCAGACATGATCAAGACCAGACAATAACATTAATGATCAAGTATGACTCATTATTTAGTTACTTTTGTACAATTATGTTCTGCAGCGAAGTGACAATTTATTTAATCAGATCGTTTGTTTCTTTTTTATGAAAGTGGTATGCAGTGGTAGTCTATATATAGAAGGTACTTTTATGATTCTATTTTGCATCACAGCCACTTTACACTGAATCTATGACCGACCTTTGGTAGAGCACTCCTATCTGAGGTTGAAAACAGATGTCTTTTTTGCAGAAATAAACATTTTTTATTAAGCGGTATACAGGCTCCTTACGTGGCTACATTAGGTCGGCCCTAGCTCGGTCTATTCGTAACGATTCATGATTATTTCACACTTGTCAAACCAGAATACAGCGCTTAACACTGTAAGGCTGTTATAAGGCAAAAATAAGCGCGCGTTGATGCCCGCGACGTGGTACTACTTACAAACGGTTCTTCTGCCTTTCATATTTCTCCTCCAATCTCACCTGTACCTGCTTTGTTTGTACCTACTCGATAAAACAACATTTTCAGGTATTACATCAAAACTTGGCTACTTGAAGGACACCGGCATAGACGCAATATGGCTGTCTCCT
>DWLI01004960.1:0-10441 GCA_018249915.1 Cecropterus dorantes dorantes
ATCTTTATTTTGCATAGACCTACGGTGGCACTTACAAATTGTCAATTACAATTTTTTTCTTACTCTACCACCGGATCAGAACATGACCTCAATTGAGAAGAATAAGAAATCAGAAAGAAGAAATAGATTTTCTACAGTACATATTTCTTTAATAAGACCCAATAAGAACATGGGCTGTCCTGTAAGCAGGGCCGGAAGCATTTAAAATAATATCATGTTTTCCGATCGGTCTAGCAAATCGGAGGTCGATCATTAAATTGCATCCGTTGCTTGCGATATCGAGATCAATAATTCGTACACAAGCAATTTAAAATAATGTTAGTCATATTACTCACATTCACAACACTTTTACCTTAATACAGGTAGGTTTAGTATCGAAAGAAATAGCCTGCGAAAAGTTCCAATGTTCCTGCGAAAATGTTCCAAAAATGACACGGAAGTAATGATAAAGGATTATAAATGACACTCTGAGAACCTTAAAAATAATACTTCTTAATAATAAAATATATAACTGAAGAATATATACTGAGATTTAGTTTTATGCCTACCTATGCTATGACTTATACTACTAGTTAAGCATCTAGATTAAGGAAATATCTGAATTCTCCACCAGCGCATCGATCATTACAATATGTCAAGATGTCGGAAGGCAATTTTCTTATGCAACTAATAATCCTGACATTCCTAACATAATTTCCCTACAAGTAATGTTTATTACCACACGTGTAGTAAGTAGTAACCGATTTTGTAATATCATATTCGCTGTTTCTTGTTTAACTTAACTTCGTATTTAATGTATATGATGTGTAATAAACTTATTGCAATCGCATCTCTGCGCATCTCTATATAATGTGCGTTTGATTTTGAAACTCTTTATTACGTTTTTCATCCATTCTTCAGCCTCTTTAGGTCCTCTGCTACATTTGTATTAAAGTCGGTTATGCCTAATGTAACTATTTTTTATTAAGCTCAAAACGGGACATCGATTCTTTTCGTAAAATAGCAAGTTTTTTATGTATTGCATTACGGTAGATATAGACGGCAGTATATAGCACGAAACACTTGCCCTGCTAGTATGGTTCTATGTCAACATGACATGAGAATTGCACAAACACAAACGCACACCTTTTTTGTGCTTTATTTAAAAAAGTATGTAAAACTTTTAAAACACTCAAAAGTAATCATACAGATTTCTGACAGATAATATATTATTTAATTAACTTTTGTGTGATTTTCTTGATATTATAAACTTGAAAAACATTTTATACATGAAGCAAAACTTGACGCTAATTATTCCCTAAATGACCCGATAAAAGCGGGAAGGAAATATCGGAATGGAAATTTTAATTGAAAAACGATAAAACACAGGCAATAAACGATATATATCTTGCGTCACTTAGTACGCAAGTTGCCTAATACTCGTATAATTAAAGAACATAATATAACTTCTATTAAAAATATTGCGTTTAATAAATGAAATAGTATTATAGCTACTTATATTATTATCTAATCGAGCTAGTGACCTACTCTCAGTTTCGGTTAAGCACTACTTCATTAAGTAGGTTCTGATAAGATTATGAGATAAACTAATCACTGCCAATAAAATACTGTGAAAAGCGTATGTATAGTGGTCATGGTTAATTTAAAAAAATGCGAGCGTTAAAACAATATGGAATTGAGTTACAATTTCTGAACGTTACCAAACGTGTCATAAGACAACGTTCCAGTATTTTTTTTTAAATGTAATAATAATGCATATCAAAATCATGCAAACTCATTGCTCATGCCTTCATGATACAAAACATGACAAGGCAGTTTCGTCCAAAATTGATAGGAAAATAATTGTATTATTAGGTTTATATGAGGAAATAAGTAAATGTTATGTGTGATATCCTCGCTTGGGAAATAATGCTATTCCGTTGTGAATACGAAGCATTAAAAGTAGTATAATTTTTAATCTCCTACGTCCTAGTTTGAAGTCCTGATACATACAATGAATATACAGTAGTAAGGAATGAGTCCCATTAAAGAGCTTTCTACTAACCTAGCTAGAAGAGTGTTGTTTAAGTAGAGCTCATTGCAATTTGATCTATGTTGTTAGACAGACGCCAATTTATAGTATTTGGGTCACGTTGTTTCCAAAAATTTGAGTTTAGTACTAAGCGAAAACAACTACATACATACATAATTAACGAAAAACTAATTTGGCTCACTTTCGTATAGTTTCGATCTCATTTATACTTATAACTACTGAGATTAATAACTTACTAGCCAGCTGTAACTTGTACTTAGTACAACCTACTCACTAGTAAAAAGCTTCCTTTGGAACTGCGCTATTCATGAGGTATTCCGACTTAGGCCACAAGACTCCACACATCTGTGGCTGACCTCAAGTGCGACTTAAATCCGATTTGCGGTTGGTTACATACTCCTATGTGCCGCGACCACTTACCGTCAGATGGACAGCATGTATGTGAACTTTGATTTCAGATAAAAAGATATGATTGAACCACGTCTGTTTTTAGTTACGACGATGTTAACCACGATGTTTACTTAACTTGGAAATCCCGAATCTATTAGTCATATTAGTACCTCATTGATCTTGCAGAAAATAATATTTTCCATCCCGATAGATATGTAGCTTAAACACAATATATTTTTACTGCATAATATATAATGCAAGAGTGGGTATTGTCTTAAGAACTAAGTCATGTATATTCATAAGTGTAAGCCAATGTTATTTTAAGCAGTTAGAAATAATAGAGAAATATATATTCACGGTCGAATAAGTTAGAGAGCTCATCAATCAATCGGTACCCAATTCGCAATGTTCAATACATTATGAATCGAGATTGGTGCAACAGACGGACTTATTAAGTGTTACTAAAGCAGTAGGCTAGTGTATGTAGTTTTGGCAAACGTTCTGCACGATCGGTTGCTAGTTACACAACCAAAAGGTCACGGGTTGGACTTAACGAGCGGCAAACGGCCGCTTGCCGCTCCACTGGCAAAACGGTATTAAATGACACGGGCATAAGCAACTAAAATTATAGAGTAAAAAGTTCAAAACATGGGTTATGCTTTTTGTCACGGCACGTATTATTCGCGGAAGCATATAACGCGTTAAATTTCAGCCCAAACGGCCAAAAGTCATGAAGTGACTTGGAGGAAACAATGGGTCCCTTGTCGTGGGTTCGGCGCGCCAGGTATGCGAGAGGCGCGGGCGCTCGAGAGGTTGAAACCTATTGTATCTACCTCGTGCTATATGCACGGCGCCCGTCGACCGGTTCTCAGAAAAATGACGGGACATTTTAAGATGCTTCTATAATTCAATCACACAATATATACAACAGCT
The DNA here is from genome assembly GCA_018249915.1 of Cecropterus dorantes dorantes. Lineage (NCBI taxonomy): Eukaryota > Metazoa > Arthropoda > Insecta > Lepidoptera > Hesperiidae > Cecropterus > Cecropterus dorantes. The sequence goes on from DWLI01004960.1 coordinate 3,356, forward strand.
AATAATACTAAGCAATTTTTGTACGATTTCCGCAGATTATTTTAAAAGAAAACGAATAGTTAAAAAACTTATAAAGAGTTGTACCTAACGCTTGAAAATGAAATAAAATATTTTATTTTCTCAAAAAACGATCCATTTCAACATAATTAATTTAATTTAATCTGGATGCTACTTCTTATATTTAATATTTATTTCTTTGTACGGAATTAAGTTATAAAAGTTTATATATCTTCTTAATATTCATTTACTGTTATATTAATTATTTCATATTTTCTTATTTCCAAAAAAAACTATTGCCTATTTAAACAACGGTCATCATTTGAGACAATTTGTTGCTCTCCTAAAAAGTTTATTTTTGTACATTTAGGTATAGATGATATTTATCGATTGGAATGGTATATTTTACAGATTAGCCAACTTACCTAGATATGAAAATCTATGTTCGATTATTGTTAAATGAAGGGACCTTTTGCAATAAGCAAAACGTAATGACCACGGTAAATCAAACTATCTAAAACAACCATTACAAAACCTTATGGTGTGGTCTTTTAGAACAACAATAGACTATTGTTTGTTTCCCAAAATCGTAATAAAACTAAGGGCTTAGGATATAAAAGTATAATGGGATTTATTTATGCTAGAGAGATAAAAATGGCTTTGTTACGAATAACAGGAACGGTCCACCTGATGCCAAATTTTGGAACAAGAAGTTTCCTTTTAAATATGTTTAAATTCAATCGTTAAACAGATCGTGGAAAAAATAACAAAGTGGATTTCTCATAGCGCCATGTGTAATCTCTTGACGGGTAAATTAATATACTTCTTTGACCCGAAACTCTTGTACGTTGTTTTTTCGATTTTAGATGGATACTCTGCGTAATGGTTTGCACGTGTTAAAGTTTCAAATTTTATTTCAAGCGATTAAACTAAAGCGAACTTGAAGCCTTTACATACTGTCCATCTGTTATTAAGTGTTACAGACTAAACTAACACGAAAATAGCTACGGAATCAGTACTAGTAGTGGTGTAAGGTGGGTTTCAGTCATCAAGAATAGAAGTTGAATTCAACGTCCCCTTTAGAAATCGATAAAATCGTAAAAAAGTTCGAGAAATTTAATAATCTTCCTCCCTAAACTTGTCGCTCGAATGAGTTCAGTTTCAGAATTTTTCCTGTAGGAAGCTACAGATGTCTTAAAAATTTGGTCACACATATATATATGATGGAATAGAATTAGGAAGGACCATGGCGCGTTCCTTTCTAATCTTTAGGGTTATTTACATATTGTGGTTAATATCCCAAAGTGCGTTTCTGACAAGTGTATTTCCGGTTGTATTTAAAGGTATCTACAGATGTCTATAGGCCGTAATACTTAACATTACGTATATGGACTGCATATTCCTTAGCAAAGTTCAAAAACATAAATAATATGTATGTAAGTAACATTCTATCTTAAAGAAATAAAAAATAACTACCAAAAACTGTTAAAAATATAATAACAAATCTATAACTTATGTGTTTACTTTAAGGGTTTTTATACAGTAGGTACCCTGGGTCATCCTGTTGTACTCGTACATTCAAAGCACAGTATAGTATAGTCGGTCTATAGATCGGGTCATAGCAATAGTAATTAATGATGATGCAGGGAAGTAAAATGCAAGGTCGGCCGCTTCCTACGAATGTACTCTGTAGGCGCGTAGCAGGTGCGCGGTTCAGGCGAGTGATAGATTACCCATGTAAACAAAGATTCTATGCAGGAATGTGTGCTTAATAGAAACAAGTAATTAAGAAACTATAGTCCAATGAGACAAGAGGAAGATCAAGGTATAAAGCTAGGTTTATGTGTATAAACCTCTGTTATTTTTAAACATAGGTCTACTCATATTTTCTAAGTATAAATATATGTATGTTTTTGGTAACTTCAAGGGTGTCATAATTTATTTTTAAATATGTTGTGTGTAGGGGTATTATTAAATATTAATATTCAATGTTTTTTTCCTAAAGAATACTATTTGGTAATGAACACCTACTATATTTATGTCGTAGGATTCAAAACAAATAAAAGGCCCACGTTTTTGGCGACTACCCACAAATATGGAATGCAACGATTTTCAATGAAGGTCTAGATCGACAAAGGTATTTAGGACGTGAAATCTTATCTGCTCAGAGACAACATGTTTGTCCCATATAAGTTATAGACCGAATGAATAATTTGTCGAAAAGTGAGCCGTCTGCATTATGAAATTCTAGCGAGTCGTGCCCGAATCAGGTTTGACCGCATCCACGGTGGATGACTATTACCGCTGCGACTATTTTGAATTATTCACTGACAATTTATATATTGTCGCGAAAGTGGATTTCGATGAGGTTGACAGACGATTCAAGATCGTGAATTCCATAGAAACGATCATTAGCGCAAAAACGCGATGTGGCTGCGATGGTAAGGCGTCAAACTGTGATAGTCATTTAATGTTCAAGTTTCTGTTATTTCAACAGATTGTGAAGTAACCTTTAAGCATCAGATATGGTGGATTATAGATAATAAACGTTTGTTTATATACAATTTCCTCACACATAAGTATATACTCGATCTATCACAAGATTAAATAATTCAGACGTACAAAGATTTAGGTGAGTAATTGCTTAGCATACCAAACAATAAACAACTTACGTCAACCGCGACCAATGAAAATTATAGGAAACGGCGCGAAAACAGTTTGAAGTGAGGGCGGAGCTGTTTATAGTAACATGTTCAACTGACCTGTCCGGTAGCTTTCTTGTACCGGAGCGTTGCTTCTCGGACGAGGTCCCTGACCAACAGGTCGCCAGCGCCGCAAGGTACCAGTACCCGAACGGACCCGAAACACACAGTCACCTTCATATCGACACTGCACTATGATTCACAACGGAGCTTCTCGCTCACCACGCACCGCAATATCCACAAGCTAACATATTAGTTTGGCGAAAAACTAATAGGAGCACGACACTATCTGACGCACATGGTTAAGGTAGCCCTGCATCGAAGCCGCTCACGAAGCACCGTTGAAACAAAAAGGACAAAAACACTGGTCTCGCCGTGTGTCGTCATAGCGTTGGCGGGCAACGTCCCGACCGCGCCACGAGCCTCGGGAGCAGCTCGACTCGTATCAAAAAAATCACACTCATAGAACAAACGTACACAATGTCGAAAACATTTCGATAAGATTACGCGAAATACGGGCTGGGTGCGCGCGCTCAACAGCAACGGTCGTAGCGAGGAACATGAATAAGAATTCGTTTGGAAGTTGTATCGGCGGGGCGCGGGGGTGCGGGGCGCGGACCGGTTCCGCGCGCAGCCAATGGGCGGCGGCGTCAGCGGACAGCTGTGGCGGCGCGCGTGGTGGCCGCCGAGCGCGTCATACCACCGTACCACTCATACCTGCCTCGCTACCGCACATATTTCACTTGCATACAGAATGCTTCATCATAATTTGAATGAAACTGCCTCTGACTAGGCTAACTGACTCAGACGCTCCATATTCGTCAAGTTATGTAGTGGAAGTCGAAGAGTAATTGTTCATAAACATAATTTCCATTCAAATTCTTTAAATATTTATCCACCAATAATTTAACTCAAACGATTATAAAAAAACAAAATACATCCAAAATGAAAGAAAAAACTGTTGTGGGTAGACATAAAAAATATCTTTATTATACTAATAATTTTTCTTAGGGCCTTATTGTTACACAAACAGTTCAAAGCTTAGTTGATGGCATATTGTGATAAGGTATCTACTTAAGTCTAGCAGGTTTGTTGAAGAATTGTTATTTTGAAAATCAATGTTGCCATGACAACAGTTACTGCAGAGAATTAAATGAACACAAATACAACCATTTCAGAATTTATTAGAAAACTTAAAAAAAAATATGGGAATATATTTTTTAAAAGTTTTCTCCAATCCAAAACATAGTATGTACGTTGATGTTTCCGTTAATTTAGGTTTAATAATATGATTTCCAGGTACATGAAATTACAACGTTTACTGAGTATGGGTTTCGTAATGTTACTTGGTAAAATGGAAATAATGAATTGCAGTAAACATAACATAATGCGATGTTTTGTACCAATTACATCGGAATGCCGGTGTTTTCCAATCCGATTGTATTTATCGAGGATATATGGCTTAATCGACACAATACATAACAAGCAATTATGTCTAATGGTACTAAAAAGGAACATATTGAATAGCTTTCAATAGTTATTAACTAACATTAACGGGAAGTTAGGAAGTATTACTAAAAATCGACTTGACTTGGTACTTGGATATCCATGATACTCCAGTTCAAGGCTATGGAATTAGTATGCGGTCGACGCAATCACTGCCGACGTTCTGGCCCGCACGCCTTTGTACGTGATATACGGAACCATTTTTTTATTTAATCAACGGACTTTTCGTCGGTTAAAGATTTCATAACTTTATTTTGCGAAACAAGTTAGCACGACATTTAAAGTTTCAAAAACAAGGAAATCTCACATAACCAGGTTACTGGGACAAAAATAACAATAAAACAATTTTACCGGTAATGTAACCACTTTAATTTGTAATAAGTAATTAATATTGCTTAATTGAATTGAAATAAATAAATGTACACAATACACTGTCTAAATACGCCGCAATTTATATATCTACAAAAAATAGGTAAGTATACATAGTTCTCGCTATCAAAGTACATTTTAAATTTCAAATAAACTGTTTTTCACATTAATGTCGAGTCAAGTTTTTACGACTTTTAAGGAATTAGCGAATTAAACTCACTAGAGACGGTTTTAACAGTCTTAAGCTTGTAACGAGAGAGATCACCACATTTATTGTTATTAACTATTTAAAAATAAGTACAAAGAGTGCAACATTAACATGAATAACAGATTATATTATCAGTAAGTAGTTTCACGAAGTGGAGAAATGGATAGAAAAAGCTAACTATTTTTCGATACCATAATACCGCATAATTGTAGAATATTATTTTAAGTGCGTTATATTATTGAATTTTGATTATAGAATTGGAATTATTAAACATTTCTCTTTTCTAGCAGCTCCATTCCATTTCTCCACTTTGAGAAACTTAAAAAAGACAGTATCTTAAATTGGATCGTCATAATGAGAATTCCTAAAGTACCTAAGTTAATATGACAACAGGAGCATATTTTAACTACTTCATCATAAATGGTACATTATAGTATATCTAATGTCAATTTTTAAATTCAAAAAATTCAAAATTCAGTAGTTGTCCAAAATAGAGATTAATTCGCTTAAAACAACGAAGCGAAAATAAATACTTTGATTAGAAGCAATACTCAAAATATTTGGCACTATGTCTACACAAGATAATGAGAAAATCGTAAATAGAAATTACTGAAGAAATAAGCAAATAATTCGAAATCAAGATTACTGCCCAGTCAAAACTCTTTGTCATGTATGTGACAGACGAATAACAATATTTACAAAGATTAACAAGTATTCCGGGCATATGTATATCATACATAACTATACAAGACGATTAAACTCCTCGAGAAAAGAGATTCTGCTATTACTAACGAAAAAAGCCAGCAAAAGCGTCAATTTCTTGGAATTCGAGCATCTTGTCAATAATCCACTAAAGACTTAAACGCAGCTAAAAATATGAACAGCGCTTGATACAAGCAACAGCGAGAAAATAAATTGGCATTACAATTACGATAAATCATATTATGTTCCACGACCAGCAAGAAGTGAGTCATTTGCCACTCCCAACCATATCTAATAAGTACACACTAAGCCAAATAAACGGCGCGGTTCGAAAATATGCAATGGCAGGCTACATGTGCCCCAAAATGAGAGAATTTATTCTTAAACTGCATTCCGTTTTATCTTACACTAATAAATAACAATAATGACATGAAATTGACACATAAAGTTATGTTATTTTTATTTTAAATAACTTTATTAGGTTTCTTAATACAATGGAGAATATTCTACAACAAATATTCACTACTGGTGTTAATATATTGGTTGTACTTTAGTCTCATGGTCTACCTACTCTACAGATAGCAAGGCCGCAGCGCGGTTCTAATTTTAATGAGTAATTAAGAGAACTGAACTTTAATTCTATGTAAAAAATACGCATAACAAGGCCGAATTAGTGATTTATATTAACTTTGTGTTTATTCTCATTTCTATTTAAATAATATTCAAATCCAAAGCAAACAAATCCACGCTGGAAAAGCGTGTCAAATGGAAAGATTAAGTGACATAGGCATAGGTACATAATTTGGGCATAAAATGTGTATTTTTTTTAATGAAAATCTTTTTATTGATAAATGGATACAATGACTAGAAACAAATGTCATATTTATATTTAAAAATATATTCACTACAGTTTTATGATTTTAAGTAGCCTAGTGTCAGATGTCTATATCAGTTTAAACATTTGAAGTACTATCAACATTATTGACTTATAATGTAAGTATAATATGACATACAAGAATATTATTTATCAATTAATATTATCATAAGAAATAATTTAATTCGGCCTCTAATTTCAAACACGAAATTCTGAACAACATGAATAAAATTTAGTGAATCATTTGTTGATAAGAAACAGGAAACATAATTTTGAAGAACATGGTAACAATTATACGCTTAATCATATTGAAATGCAAACACAAACTTACGTCATATTCATATAGCTAATTCCCACGGCGATCCCTAATCACATGATCAAATACAAGTACCAACTTCGAGGAGCGAAGTATTAAGTTAATAATTGTACAGTAACGGGGCCAGCCCTTACGATAAAACATTGACGTTAACAGATATTGGTCGCTCGAATTCGAAACCCTATTCCATATCACAAGACAAACGACAAATAATTCTAAGTCAGAGCACCTTATAATTGTAGAGATCATCGCGTATCAATAGATGATTCGAGGTGCCATCACATGGCACTGAACTGTACATAAATATCATACAGTGTTACATTAATAGGTACATATTGACAATATACACATAAACGAGAAAGTCCAAAAACAGGCTCTTTATTTGACCTCAGCAGTAACAACTGAAGCTTTA
>DWLI01004961.1:0-10440 GCA_018249915.1 Cecropterus dorantes dorantes
ACGAAAAGGCATTATGGCCTTTTTACGATTTTTTTTGAATCATAAATAGGAAATAGTAAATAGCCGAAACTGAAAATAACAGAATTATTTACATTAATACATAAACGATCCCATTCATATAGGCACTTACTTCATTCAAAAATCCATGAAAGAATCTTTTAAGGATTTAAAGGTTATAATAATAAAACTATTTTTCAAAGTGCTCTCCTATAAAATTTGATATTTTCACTCACGTCCGTTTACGTAGCAGCAATCGATATAGAACAAGGGATAGAATTGAACCCGGTCAGATGCGATGCCAGTTCTGAGGACTAAGATGACCTCATGAGAAAGTCAGCCGATATTCACACTCTTCCACCGAAATGCAACACTGCATCACATTTAGGTATTGATCAAAGACTGTTGCTTGGACAACATTTGAGTTAACAGTAGTAATATTTATGTTATTGACTAAAAACAGGAATTGAGTGGGTATCGAGGTACGTTCGCGATGGTGACTAGTAGATCATACTTACTTATTATTATTTTTTGTAACATAAGCAAGTTACCTTTAAGTACGTACATATAAGGCTTAGTCGGTAACAATAATTATTTTTTGTCATTGTTATTCATCAATCAAATAATTCTTAATTAGTAATCAAGTAATTTGCGGTATCCGAATCTTTTTTCTGCAATTAAAGGAGCCTAATTTATTCCTTATTACATTACCTATCAGCCACTAAAATACCGCAAAAGGGATTTAGCCGTTTTGGAGTTTAATCGGAATAAACAGTGACAAAAAATTTAATTATTATTTTGTGTTATAAGGACCGTACTTTTATAATTGAGTAAAAATATGTTATTATTGCATTACAAACAGACGCTTAAATTTCATTTATCTATCTGTATATAAGTCGATAAATATTGACATAACTTCCGTTATATAAAGTGCAGATACTTTTTGCAATATGCATTCTTGTATAATGTTCATAAGATATAGTCCATTATATAACTTTAATAGATGTTTGATTGCAAGTTGCATTTATCTACCGCCATTATTGTACGAAATTGTAACAATGTATACCTTATAGGCGCTATTCTTATCGCGCGTGTTTATGAGTCCCGCGCGTTACGCTAGTCTTACTTATACGCGTGTCGCATGCATCGGAACGTTTCATGTGCACACCGGTCGCGTGAAGGCTACAGGGAGTCAATTCATGTGTTTGTACGGAACGCGCGTGTGTGAGTGTTTACTCCCACACGCGTGCTCCCACACGCATGACATGAAAAGCGCCATAAATGTAGATATATGTAGTGCTCCCCTTATATGCTTCGCCAAAGTTGATACTGATTAAAATATTAATATTTAACTATGAAGATTAATTTTTACCTTGATATTAATTTACATACTTATAAAATCAATGTTAGGTATATGTAGGTAAATTATTATAGATTCGTAAATAATTTAACCTTAACCGTTAAAGTATTTTTACGGAATTAATATTCATAATTTATGTAAAGGTTTATTTATATTTCGACTAGACATTGGCGTTACACAAACTAATGGGGTGAAGGCGATCTGCGTAATACTAAATTGCAATTTCTCTGAAATTAGAAGTAGGTAATGAATAGTCGACATTGATATCTTGCAATAGAGCCGCGGAGTTGGTACAGAGGTATCGTTTGCGATCGCCATTGAAAGCCACGGCTTTCTAGGGCAGCCCTAGAAAGTGAATAATGGGTCGGCATCGATTAACAACCACAGATCGCCTATCCGTCTGCCGCAATGGACATAATACCGATATGACACGCAGAGGATTACGGGTTCAGTCCTAGCTTAGACATACGTGTAAATTATGAATTTATTCAATCTCTGTTTCAGTACCTACCTAATTACTAATCCGTAAAACGGAAATTCCCAGTTTTGGTTTATGGGTGTCATTCGCTTAAGCATTACTGTCCCACTGGCAAGACTCTTATTGTTGTTTATTTTAGGCTTATATTTTTAGTAGAAATTATACACTTTTGATATTTCAATTTATTAAGTGCTTAAGTTTATTTTAGTGTTTGTTTGTTTTCCATCATCGTTAAGAAAAGTAATCATTTATTTGTAATGTATTAAACATAGTTAGAAAGTTAGTACTGAGTGCTTAACTAGAAAAAAATACCTATCTAATTTGGAAAAATGTTTCCTTTTTGTATTTGTAGGTATGTAGGTACTTCTATAGGTAGCTAACCTACACAAATATAAACTCATAATTAAGGATCCAGAATAGGGCGGTAGAATTCGTAGAAAAAAATTTAAATTAGATTTCTCACGATATGTTTTTGTCTTTTATCACTTTTATTACGTCAGGTACCAGAATCTGCAGATCTATTTACCTAATCCCTTATCTATTATCTACTATATACAGAACGACAGACAAATATTTGTGTCGTAGTCATTGAATATTAAGATCACTTTTTCTGATACTGACACACTTTCTTTGATGGAAGATTACGTGACTTGATGTAATAGAAAAATTGAGCTCAGTTTTGGGCGATTTTTTGCTCACTTGCGAGGTTACAGACCGATGGAATTCGTCGTTCTTTTTTAATGTTCTGTAATAACGACACGACTGCATCGGGTACTTGATTGCTTTTGAGGCAATTAAGTTTTATAGTAACCAGTGCCCCAATTATATGATTTCAGGTCGTCGCTGTGATCATCTCTACAACAGCAATAAAGGTGCCAGTAGATGAAAATGATGAAAATAGAACCGAAGCCAGAAATGTAACTGAGGAATCTTCTGAAAAACCAATCTATTATGAATCAGATGAAGATCAAGTAGATAGTTATCTCGTGCCACCGAATCCTTATAAGCCCGCAGAAGTTATATCGGATGAGATTGCGAGCATCGCGACGCCCGCTACATACCTGTTGCCTCCGTCGGTGGATAAGCAATCGGATTATTACAGGCCTACAGAGTCGGGAGCGCAAACAGATTGGTATCCCATTTTACCAGCCGTTTCTCCGCTATCTAGAGGTCTTTTACCTCCGAGACAGTCTGAAGTTATCCCAATTTTAAGTGTTTCTAATCAATCAGAACCCATATTTGGCACACTTAGGACTGGAAAAGTTTTAGATAAACAGGTTATCCCAATTCCATCTAGATCACTTCAACCACCTCTAGAAGACGCTCCGAATGAATATGTAGCATTTATGCCTGACGAACCCATAAATGTCCCATTTGGAAATGAAAGATCACCTCCGCGACCTGCTGGTTTTTCTCTAGCAGCATGGAATGGACCTATAATTTCCGTTCCGAATAATATAAGAACAAAACCTTCAGGGCAGATTCCCTACAACTTAAGAAAATATAAAAATCCAACAAAGTTATTCCCAAAAAAATATGGAGGGTTTAAACCTGTACCGATTCCTTTAAAACAATTCCCCGAAGAATCTTACGTGGAAATTCCGCAAGCTAAACCGCATAAACAGTTTAAACCAAATGAAAATATCGAGACTCAATACAGACCTCTCTCCGACGAGAAGAAAATTTATCAATATGAAGAAGCGCAAAAGAAACGTAAACTAAAGGGAGAACCTGAAACTATACCGGTAAATTAACTTATTAAGTAAACAATGGTAACGATTCCTTAAACATAAAATGCTAATTTAGTTCATACCTTTTTAAAATTTAATTACAGGATGAAGAACCAGAAATAAATGAACCCGAAGATGAATCGACGCCAGAACAAGAGACTTCCGCATCCAATTACAGAGTACCATTACGTATGTTTGCTACTCGCAATAAAAAAATAAACTAACACAATTTCTGAGTAAAAAGTATTATGTGCCTTTTTATTACCATAGTTGTTAGGTGTAACAGTTTTTATGTTACAAATATAAGAAAACAGTGTAATGTAATTCATCTTATATAAGATGTTAGATAGCTAGACAGGCAGTTATAAGTAAATATTTAGTTGTACTGGAACTTTAACTGTGCATCATCTACCCATGAATGTATTATTGCTGGGCACATGTCTAGAGTAAGACGGGTTTCCGCGATGTTTTCATTCACCAATACAGCAACTGATATTTAATATGTAATACGTACGTCACTGAAAAATCAGGGGAGCGAGTCACGGATTCGAAGTTTAACCACTATGCCGTCAATATTTACACCAGTTGTTGTTTTATAGTAAAACGAGCTGAAGTAAGCGTGCTTTGGACGGACAGAAGGACATATTACGGAACATAAAAATAGTCGCCATCTAGAAATAGTCCAAAATATCGAAATAAAAAGTAGCTTATAAGTTGACCAATAAATTAAATAAATTTTAAATAAGTTACTACCATTCAAAATTTCACGTAAATCGGACCAGTGTTTCTTGCTTCTTGATGGAGTAACAAACAGATACACGCCATCTCATTTTTATATATTTGAGTAGATCATTATCATTAATTGCCTTTGTTTGCCCAGGAAATTTATACGCCGCACCTTTAAGGCAAGCACCACAGCCTGCGCCTGTAAAGCACGCTGAGAGCCACAAGCCACCAGCAGACGGTGAGCGGACTGAGTTCCGCATGCATGGCATGAAAGGCCCGCATAGCTATCAGTTCGGATTTGATACCGGAAAAGGGTAAGGGATATAGAATCTTCACTTCATTGGTCATTTCTATTTCTTATCGTAGATAAGTGTTGGTGCATGTAGGAAAGCACATAATTGATAATAATGGTGGAACAGAAGTAGGTAGGTACGTTCCTATTTACTCAAATGTAACTAACTGGATAACGGACCATGTGGGCCTCGTTTAGTTTCTTTTTTCTTTATTTAGGTCTTTTTTCAACACAAAGTTCAAATTACTTGTATCCAAACCTTCGAAAAACTCTTTAATAAATACAGGTTCTTTACATTGATAGACTTACATTACGAATCCTAGATGCTTTAGATACACAAAAAAGTGTACAATGATCTAGAACAAAATACAAACATGATTATATTTGCCAGAATGGAAATATAATTTTGAAACCTTTGTATGATAGACAAATATTGACAATTGTGCCCATTGCCTAAATTTAACGTTACGCTGTATTGCACAGTTTCTTTAGATTTAAGGTCGAGGTTAACGTAACTTAGGACATAATAGGTAAATAAAACAATGATAACATCCAAATTTAAATATTTCAGGAAAAATCGACAGTTTAGATACGAGGAGCGAGACAATGAGGGACGCGTGAAAGGCCATTATGGGTATATGGACAAAAACGGAAAAATCCGTGTTGTCAATTATGATGCCGACCCTGAGCACGGCTTCCGAGCAGAGGCGCCCGTTGACAGCGAATGAGATGTACCTATAAATAATAAATGGACATGAATACAGTCCGATATTGGATGGCCGACTCAATAATTATAGTCAAGATATAAATTGTAAGACCAAGGAGTTATTACAAGAATGATTTATTATAAGTGCCCGCACTTACATGACTTAATGACTATAAACTGCGTAACAATTGGAGTTCTTTTCGTCCGTCCGAGTGATATGTACGAATCAGTGATTCAGTTGGATATTCATTTAATATTATTCCTACACTTTTTATTAGTATATCCGTGTGATATGAAGCCCTTAATCCTTACCAATATAATGATCCGTTTACTCTCCCCTATACAAGAGATGAAATTTGTGGATGATTTACAATAATCACCTAAAATTCACGTCTTTTTTTAATCTGGAATTAATTTTAAGATAGTTTTAAATCGGTCATCTGGTATATAGTGTAAGGTAACTTGTAAATACCTATTGTAAGGATAGCCTTAGAATTTTTCGCTACGTAAGTGTAAAAAGTATTGCCATAATTATTGACAACAATAATACGTCTTAAAACGATATTTGTTGTTTATTCGCAATCAGATTTTATATAAGTATAATATTCGATTTTATTTATGAAAATACTATTTGTGAAACTTATTTAATTCTCACAGCTGAGTACACGATACTGGCCAATGTAAGGAAACTCCAGGGCAGAAGGTTATACGGAGAAACTGCTTTGGTTGTTGATGATATAGTATTTTTTACACAATGTTACAATGTATTACGACATATAGAATATAATTTCGTAGTATCATAAGTATACATCTCAGATATTCAGTGAACTGTTAAATTGTTGTAAGACAAATAATGTTAAGATTGTTAAATGTGTATTTAAATAAAACAATTACTATTTTAAGAACAGTTTTATTAAATAAAAATGTTTTTAATTATTTAATTTTTTATCCAATATTTTCTTAAAAATATATAATTTCAAATATTCTCTAAAAATTGTATTATTTATGAAACACATATGTTTAAAAATCTAGTATCAAAATATGCCTTATAAATTAATAAATTCTCCCAATAATAAGATAAACTTACCATTAATTGGCACCGCAATGGCACACTATGTACGTTATAGTAGAAATAACAACATACGCACATACTTCTATTTGTATTATATAAGTCGGTATGCCATTAAAATATAATAATTGATTTGACAACAAATAACAGTAACAATTTCTTATAATCATAATTTTTGTATCCATAATAGCACTTATCGGTATATTATATGTAATAAAATACTTTTATATTTTGTACAAGTGTAAAAGTGTACATATACCATGTAACGTACCATACAAAACATTCGCCCTATTTGCGATAATTAAGTTTTACAGGAAATGCAATACACGATAATGCAAGAATGTTGGATGAAAGAAGAGACTATGTCTTATTAATTATTCTGTTTTGCGTTATTGGTATATTCTTTCAAAGTAGTTTCAATGACAGCCAAGAGAGATGAAGCCCCAATACGGAACAACTGCGGTGTCAACCATTCTGGTCCCAATTCGCTGTGCACCATAACTAACCAGTTAACAGCATCTCTCGCCGTTTTAATTCCTCCAGCTGGTTTAAGTCCAATCTGTGAAATATTATTTTTGTTTTCTAATATAATTGGAGAAGATGGAGCCCTTTGTGGTTCCATTCCGGAGGTATCGCAGACACAGTTATTTCTGTAGTGTTAAGCGCTGCTGTGTTCTGGTTTGAAGGGTGTGCTAAGGGAGATAAGCTTATCTGGGGCGTTCCAACTTAGTCCTCAGGGGTAGCAACGAAACTGAGCCCAAATTCAGGTAAGACACTGATCTTATCTGTGGTTCCATCTATCAGCCTTTGAGAGTCCGATGCTGGACATAGGTATACCTGTAGTTTATTACAGATATCTATGGGCAGCAGTGGCCAGTTACTACCTAGTGGATAGCATTCTTGTTTGTTACTAGTATATTATATATGTACACCCCGTGGTCAATACTGTCCAGCACAAGATTATCTGTAATCCTGTTCAGATAAGATTCAAGTCACACAATTGGGGTCAGTTGCAAATGTGTTGCTTCACTTGGCGAATAAGTTGGAATGGCTCGTGTAGAAGTGAAGTATGTTTCCCGTACAACATCCTTCAAGACAGAATACAGCTGTTCTTAATGATATTGTTATTAGACAGAATTAGTAATGGCCGTACTCCCTCTGAGGAAGAACCACTAAGGCATCAATCTTTCAAATCATCAGATATAAATAATTTAAGAATGAGAATTTAATCGAGATATTTTCCAAACAGATTTCTTCAATTTTTTTGTAAAAATCTGTTGCAGCAATTGTTAATATAAATAATAACATAATAATAATAAAACATTTCCTAAATAAGTATGTTAGTAAAAATTTGATTTTTGTAAATAAAATTTGATTTTAAATATTGCTCTAGTTACCTTAACACCTGTCATATTATAGTAATGTCGTATAGCCCTACACATTACTAAGCCGATAGGTAGAGTTGCATTAACTGCTTCCTTACCCGTAGACGTTTTAATGAAATCTGCACCTGCCATCATCGATACCATTGACGCTTTGTAAACCTGGAATTAAATATATGTATATATACGTACTTATTATGTGTATTAAGCGTGAGCGGTATATAGGAGCGGATTTAGGTGGATTGGACCTTTTATCTTAGCAAAGGAAAAAAAAAATTCTTTAAACAGGTCCTCCTGTTGTTTCTGTGCGCAAATTTCGGAGCCCATGGTCTTCCTTTACACATAAAGCTATTGTTATGCTCAAAAATGAGCAACATTTTGATAAACAACAATTCATTAATGTAGACGATGTTTTGTATGAAAACATGTATTCATATCAAATTCACTTTGCACTTTCAAACAAATGTCAGGTGAATTGAAAAAAAAAAACATATTGAGACCTTAATGGTGGAGCCATTAAAGTCTCAATGTAAGGCTTAATTGATCAAATCTGTATATCAATGTCAAAAACTTTAAGGGAAAGAGACATATCCAAGTTTTCCAATTTAGACACCCTAAGCACTAAGGTTAGGTTAGCAAATCTGTGGCTGATATCAGGTACAACCCTAATCTTATCCTATTTTGTCTGAGGTTGATTACATAATTATATTTAAAGGTGGCTACTGCCACTTACCATTACAAACTGCATGCTTATTTGTGACTTGTAAAATATATCTACATAGAAAAACTTTAACTTACATTTTCATAAGATCCCAGTTCACCAACACCAAGTATCGCCTTAAGATGAGCCTGACCACATTGTGCTTTCATATTTCGTACTTCATCATAAAGTACATTCCATTTGCCCATGAGTACTAGGCTTCGATCTAGAACAATGTCTATCTCAGTAGCACCACTTTCGATAGCAAACTTTATTTCTTGTAATCTTGAGTTCAGAGGGTACAGTCCTGATGGAAAGCCAGTAGCCACTGAAAATATAAAACAATAATACTTTTATATTTATTTTTATAGTTATTTTAAAAATATGCTTCAATGGCATTCACACTCCAAGTTAATGCTATATAGGTATTTGTCATCAATTTAGTTGTTTAAATATATTTAAATGCAATACATATGTAATACACATTTTATACTCCTAGATATTTTTCAAAATAAAAGGCCGATTTGTATACAAATAAACTAGAAGATACTGTTTAATATTAAGAAATATTTGTTTCATGTAGGTAGAGTTAAATAATCAAAAAAATGTTTTATGCTTACCTGAAGCAATTTGTATTTCCTTTAAGAGTTCCATTCTTTTAATTGAGTCATATGCATCACTCACTCTATTAGGATATACACATACTGCTGCTGTTGTTACCCTTTTATCATCAAGATTTAACTGTTTCAATACTTCCACTGGCAAGGGATTTGCTGCCTGCAAATATAAGTTATATGTACTAAATTATCCTATGTTCATGTCAGTCACACATTAGTACCTTTTATGATACTCATAGTGAGTATTTTTTTAAATGCAAGAGAATGTCACAAGCATTTGTCCAAGTATAATTTTAAAGTTAGTAGAATCTTTTGTGCTTCATTTCTGGAGGTTTGACTATTTTATTAACAGCTGTGTTTAGTGCTGTTATGTTCTGGTTTTAGGGCTTGTGGAGTAAACTTTATTCAAGTAGTTCCAACTTAGTTTTTAGGGGTAACAACTCATCTGTTATTATTTGATTACAGAATAAATGGATAGTGATACCTTTTACCATCAGGTGGATGGAATGCTTGTTTCCTATTTCTATAAGATAAACAAAAGTAATTGTATTAATTAAACTGTCTTAGTCTTAGTTCTATGAATATTGTAAGGTAAATTTCAATGTCTTATTATTAAATATAAATACATTGGAGCAATTTGGTGAATTACATTACAAAGTTTTCCTAGTTGTGTAAAGTGACTCATATCCAGGAGTGGAATATGAAGCAGCTTAAATTAGATTAAACCAGTAACCTCAGTATGGAATACTGAACTGGAATGATACAAATAATATACTAAAAATTTGGTACTTCATACCTTGATACACAGTCGCACTACATTTGACCGAGTATCATCCCCTGACAAAGTGGTAAGGTCTATCAAGGAGACAGCTTTCATCAACCACATCACATACTTGTCTTGGCTGGTGATAATATTTTTGGCTAATATATTCTTGACTTCATCTTCAATGCTTTTTTTGTTAATGTGTACAATATCCAAAACAGTTGTATCTGAAAAGAAAAGGAAAGGAGTCATAATTAACTACAAGTACTACTTTGTGGTCAAATAGTTTTTTGATTCAACTTTAGAAGCACTATTTCCACATCTATTCCCAATAATAATGTTGTTGTTTTTCATTCCGCTCAAAAAAGCTGTTGTTTTTCATTCCGAAGAGTGTGGTTATGGAGACATATTTATCAGAGGTGTTAAAACTTACTTCTCTTGTGATAACTACACATGTGGCCAATGGTGTTTACCAAAATATTTAACAGCACTTTTATATATGAATAAAACATTGTGTATTTCAAGTCATATAATTTTTGAGATATCGTCGGTTAAATGGAAAAATGACGTTATTCAAAAAGAACAAATTTTACAGGACAAGCATTTGAAGTTTTTAGTTT
>DWLI01004962.1:0-10438 GCA_018249915.1 Cecropterus dorantes dorantes
TAGACACTATTTTAACACATAAACTATTATTATTTCTAGGTTAAAAATTGTAAACAAATACTACCGAACCATTTCGTTTCGTTTCGTTTCATAGTCTTTCTCTTTCATACTTCAGTACTTCTGCAGTTCTGCAATTTTGCATTTACGAAACGACAGGCGACATTTGACAGCGACACGACATATGTTAATGTTTTTTTTTTAATATTGTTTTACGGTCTTTGCTTCTTGCCTTCTAGCCCAAATGTAGATTGATGTAGGAATACAAAGCAAACACATTATAAGTCTATGAATTATGGAACGTGCAAAATCATAACAATATAACTGTATAAGATATAATTATAATAATATAAATATTGTGAAACATTTATTTCTTTATGATAAAACATACATTTGACCCCACATTTAATATACACAACTCCATAAACGAGAAATTATTGTAAGGCTGAAAGGTGAGAATCTTAAACTACAAAATCGAGTGAGAAAAATGTTTATTACACTCATTTATTATGCTGGCTCTTCCCGCCAATTTCAATTTAATATTTATCATATTTTCTACTTTTACTATTAGTCTTCTTAATATAGTACTATTTATTATTCATCATAATTTCTTTTTTTAAAAGTCACAGGAATGAAGTCTACCATAACAGCAAGGTACATTTTACAATATTCACGGAATTATTTCAATCTGAATATATGATTTTAAGCCTATTGTAACAATTCGTTTTGAGTGTCATTTAAATTTAGGATTATAAAAATATATACACTTTATATTATGTTTTGTGGATTCTCAATTAGTGTATAATTACCCAGTACTATTATGTTAAAATGTATGTAGCAAGCCTTAAAGTTTTACTTTTTGCAAGTAACATTGCAGTATGAATAATAGCCCAAATTTATCATTACTTTTATTATCATGAAATAATTTTATCATAATCTTATTCACCTACAACAATATTGGATCTTATTTTTGTGATAAACCAAACACATCCATAATGAAACATCTGTATGATTTAAAAATGAAAATAAATAATTTATCATATCACTTATAATCTTCATCACAACTATCATCAGGCTCTGAGTAATCTTCATCAATCTCAATCTTTCTCTTTTTCCTTTGTTGTACATTTTCCTTATCTTCCTCATTGGTTTGTGGCTGTGCTTCAGTTTGAGCGGAACGATGATGAAAAACAAATGATATACTCTTAGCTAGATCCCAACACTGTTTCAAAACCATATCAGCTAAGTTCTTTTTATCTGCACAATGATACCAATTGGACAAATCTGATGTACAATCAGAATTGTCTGCTGGGAGAGTCACTTGTATATTATTGATGCACCTGCGACATTTAAATTTACCATGAGTATCTGACAAAGTATTTTCCTCCAGCCGGAACAAATCTTTCAGATCATCTGATGTAAAATGTCTTAATGACTCCTCATTTTGGTCAACAACTGTATCACTTAAGGCTTTTTTATGTGCTTGCCTTTGAAATATCTTCTCTTCTATAGTGCCAGTTGCTAGCAATCTGTATATATAACATGGTTTCTTTTGTCCATCCCTCCATACTCTAGCCATAGCCTGGTCATCATTGGCTGGATTCCAGTCAGGGTCGAACATGATTAAACGGTTTGCACCAATAAGATTTAAGCCACATCCACCAGCTTTTGAACTTAACATGAATATCCATTCTTTAGAATCCTTGCTATTAAAACTTTCAACAACTTTAGCTCTTTTCTTTATTGTCATTGATCCATCAAGTCTTACATATTGATAGCATCTCTTGCGGCATAGTTTCTCAAACAAATCTAGGGTTTGAGTGTAATTTGATACAAGAACTATTTTGTCATCTGTATTAGTTTTCAAATTGGCTAATATACAATCTAAGATCATAAGTTTACCAGATAATTCTGGCCTAACTTCCTTTATATCATAATTGCTTGGTAAAAGCTCTCTTGCTTTTTCAAAACCTTCTGACCTCTCCATGATTTTATCAAATACTAGGTCAGGATGATTGCATAACTTTTTAAGGGTTGTTATACTGGAAAGAGCACTTAGTGTATTCTTATCACCTGTTCCTGTAAATTTATTTTTAATGGCATCTGAGTTAATGAAGTTCTTGTACAGTTGGGTTTGCAATGGTGTCATCTTCACACAAATGACTTGCTCAAACTTGACTGGCAAGTATTTTGTTAGCAAGCTGCTAGTTCTGCGTATCATACATTTGTTAACAATAGATGTTAGAGTTTGTAAGCACTCTTGAGCTCTTTCTCTTTCCTGGGCAGACGCAAGTGCATCTTGTCCTTTCAGAATAGGATTTTCATATCTCTTCTTAAATTCTTGAGCCGTCCCAAGTATACCTTCATTAACAAAATGAACCAAGCTAAAATACTCTGTTAAATCATTTTGAATTGGTGTTCCAGAGATAAGAATTCTCCTTTTTGCTTTTAGACCCATTAAAGCCTGATATGTTTGATTTTCACTATTCTTCAACCTGTGACCTTCATCACACAAGACTAAACCAACTTCTGAAGAGTGCAAAATATTTGAATATATTCTAAACGTTTCATAAGAGATAATCAAAACTGGTGTAGCAACTCTCATTGCTGTAAATGTGTTCATGAATTGTTGTAATTTCAAAGTTATATCTGCCTTCGATCCGCCATCCATTGCTAGTGCATTAATTCTTTGTCCTAACCATTTACCAATTTCATTATACCAGTTCTTGACTAAGCTACTTGGACATACAATAATGGCCTTGCATATTGTTGGTTTGCAATCAGGACCCTGTCGTAATAAAGTCCATAGTAACGTAATACACTGTAAAGTCTTTCCTAAACCCATTTCATCAGCCATGATGCACCCATAGGCATTCTCTATTTGCAACCCAGTCACACAATCGTACATAAACTTTACACCATCTCTTTGGTGAGGTCGTAATATGTTACCAAGAACTGGATCAACAACCACAGCCACCTTAATATCAGCAGGATTCATTTTCATTTTTTCATGTTCTGGTATATGGGGAGGTTGATAAAGTACCAACGCATTGGGTTCATCAGGATCGTGCAGAGGCCGCCTAACCTGAGTTCTTTTCAGACCCAAACTTTTACTGCAGTAAGATGAGACATAATTCTGAATAGGCACCTTAAATGGCTTATTTAATATCTGACGTATCAGGTTTTCGTGTTCAGAGGTAGATAGTATCTGCGACGGGGATTTTTGTGAGAGTGGTATATTTCTACATTCCCGCTTTTTTCTTTTGGATGAATTTAACAATGGGCTTCTGAAGACACTGTCACTAGAACCAATTTGGCTCGGTGCGAGGCTGCGCCTCATTTTGTGTATTGATTATTTTATAACGAAACAATGATAAACAATAAACATGATGGAACAAGTTATAATTAAACTTTTTGAAATTAAGAAAACTTTATTTTGACAACAATGACTGAATTGCCAACAAAATAAATAATGCATAAAAAAACACATCTGTCGTGATTTAAGATAAGGGAAAACAGAGAAAACACGTGTGTAGGTTTTCACGTGTGATATTAATATACAATTGAAATGTCATTTAAAGTTTAAATTATTGTTCAATTCTTTCCAAAACATATTAAATATAAATATAATGGCAATGTGCGATATGTCGCTGTCGATATCGTTATTTTGACGACAGTTGACAAATGCCGTATAAATTTAAATGTCAATGTTGAAAATGTTGAAACAACCATCAATTTGTCGGTTTATACTCAATTCAATATATATTTCCGTCCGTTAAATACATTGTTTACATAGCATCTTCGTGTGTAAAGTCGGTGCGACCAGTCAAGATAACATGTTTTTGAACACGAAGATATATAAGGCTCTCACATTCAGAAATCCCTCAAAATTACCGCTGTCCTACTGGTTGCTCGTGTGCGCACGATTTATTTTAACAATATTGCCTCAAACTGGATATATACACCCAGACGAGTTCTTCCAAAATGTGGAGGTCATTGCTGGTAATGTTATTATTTAATTGAAGCTATATTTTTTTATTATATAAACAATAATTTTCATATTTATATTCGTATGTAAATTGAATTAAAAATGACAATATAAAAAAAATATCGTACTATCTTGTGTTATGAATTTACAATTCTGTTTATAATATTATTTTTAGTGCTACTATAGTTTATATTATAGGTGCATATTTGTTTTTGTTTCAGGGGATTTGTTTACGATTGACGTTGCAAGAACCTGGGAGTTCAACCCTAAATTTCCTATCAGGAACATTTTTGTACCGAAAATGGTACTTGGACCACCATTGCACTTAATACGAATCGCTAATCCTTACTCAAAATTCTACCTACAAGTAGATTTGAAAACACCATACTATTTGCTAGTGTTACCTAGAATTTTTATTTGTCTTTTATCACTTATTAATGACTATTGTTTGTATCGAATATGTCTCTTATATGGGCAAAACTTTAAGAACAGATTAAAAATATTTGCAAGTTCCTATGTTGTGCTTGTCTACTGCTGCAGAAGCTTCTCAAACTCATTTGAAATGATGTTCTTCTCAGTATTGCTCTACTTAGTGGCCGAATGTATGGCAAAATCAGATAGAGTGATTTATCATGATGAATTTCTCCAAGAGAAATATTATCAAGCAAAGACATCTGTCGAGAGGGTAAAGATTTTTAAATTGAAGACACATTTACCTGAGCATTCTTTGAATCATGTTATATTTATTTCTACTATAGTTATTATTGGCATATTCAACCGTCCCACTTTTGTGGGGTTTGCTCTATCGCCTGTATTCTTTTGGCTTAACCGAGGTCTTGGATCTAAAGTTGTAGGGCTTAAAGATTTTCATGTTAGAATATTTACCTTCATGTTATGTGGGATTCCATCAGCTTTGTTTTTAATCTTAGTTGATTCTGCATATTATGGATATTTGACAATGGCCGAGATTGAGAATTTAAAGATAACTTGGGACAACTGGGTAGTGACTCCTCTGAACTTCCTGAGGTATAATGCTGATAAGAAAAACTTGAGGCAACACGGCCTTCATCCACGCTGGCTGCATCTGGTTGTTAATATCCCTCTCTTATTCAATGTCCTGGGTATCATAGCCTTTGCCACTTTAGGGATAAATACATACAGGTAAGTTATAACAAATTTGTTAGTTAGTTATACATGATAGTCCATCTTTTGTTGAATTTACATATGAGTAATTATGGATTTTATGTTTTTCCTTTTTTTGACCTCTTGACCATAAAGCTACATATAATTCATAAAGCTTAAAATTTAGTATAATTGTTATACATATGTATAACACATACATATTTGTGGTAATTGAATTGTATAAAAACAATATTTTACTACTTTATTTCATGTAATTTAATTAAAAATGTGTTTGCTTAGTCTTTAAAGTGGGTGAGTCTACTGACTGTGTATTAATAAAACAAGGGGTTTCCTACCCTGGCGTCACATACGTCGCGGATACGTTTGCATAACCATTCAAGGCAAGGTTCTTCGGGTATCGAAGAATAACCATTTATACCGTAACCCTGTAATATTTTATAATATATTGTAATATAATGAACAAATAAAGATATATCTTCTTTATTTGTTCATCATATTATGATCCACTGTTTAGTGGGTAGGTTGAATACCTGATGCACCTCAGATTTTTCAAACCTAATGTATGTACTTGATGGATGAAATATCTAATTGTGCTAATATGACAAAAACCGTAAGAGATAAAACTAGTCTTATTCGATTTTTAGCTGAAGTAGTATCCATCAACAGATTTATTTCTCCTACAATGCTTAATTTCGTATGTATCGGTGATATTTAAATGTATGAGACAAGAAAATGGTTTAAGCCAGTTTAAGCCAGTGAGTTATTTTTAGTTATGCCTTATATGTCTTCATTGTGTAACTGTGTAGGTATAATGCTAACTGTGTGTTAAAAGGGTATTATGCAATATCCTTTTGTCTCGAGTATGAATGATATTGCAAGACCAATTGTCTAATCTACCATAAAACCAGTGAGATTTATTTCGCTACACTAATATCATTTAGAGTAGTAGAATGAATAGAAAAGAATCTTGTAAATACCAAAATGTGAATATTAATTATTGTATACTATTGTACGTTAGCTGATTTTATCATCATGTCATACATATAGGAACTTCAGTGAAGATTAAATTCGTATATTCAGTGTACCAAACAATTTTTACTAATAATAATGTATGCATTTACGAATTTAGGCAATATTGATGACTTACATTTAACTTAAAAACGGATTTGTATGTATCTATGAAATCAGACGAAAAGTTTTTCGTGATTACATTACATTAATTACAGTCTGTTATAGTTAAATAAGTCAAAGACCTACACCCATTTGTTTAAAACATGAAATTAAATTAAAAACGATTAGTTAATGTAACAAAAAATCTAAATCTGATTAATTAACGATTCAAATGTGACTCATAATCACTGTCTATTAGTTTAAGAATCATATTTTATACAAAATGGAAGCATAAATTCGTGTCTTTGACATGAGTCAAAGACACGAATTTATGTGAATAACACTAATCTATATGAATAGATTAGAAGTATTTTGAATTAGTGGTCCTTAATTATATAATTATTTCTTTCTTAATCAACTTTAACATTATTATTGTTGTTTAAGGTTTATCCGCGGGCGTTACAGTAAGTTACCACGAATCCAGAGCATCACTGGCCTCATGCTGTCCTCTCTAGTCATCCCCGTCGCTCTGCTCTCCCTGTTCCCGCACCAAGAAGCCCGCTTCATCATACCCGTGTTGGTACCAATCGTCTACCTCTTCGGAAACCAGATATATGCCAATGAAGGCGATGGACCAAAATATAAGAGGTTCAAAAATATTCTATGGTATTTATGGCACATTTTAAATATTGTATTGACATTGTTTTTTGGCTTTATACATCAGGGTGGCATATATCCTTTCGCTGATGGTCTCCACCATGAAATCAAGAACAACTACGGTGTTCACACCCATGTAATTACAACACATAGTTATAGCATACCGACGTTTTTACTTCAACTGGAGAGTACAAGTAAAGTTTGGAAGGACAGAACTACTGGACACAAATATAGATTAGCGCCGACCACGTTCATTCATAAATACGGATCACTACCAATGGACGACTTGTTTGTCAAAATTGACGAAGAACTCACTGATGCTGAAATGATGTTGCATAAGTATAAGAAACAGTATAGCTTTTATGTCGCATCGCCATGCTCCTTAGAACAAGATATTAGACAAGCAGCCAGTAAGTACCAATATATTGATATTACACACGATTTTACGTACTACCCACATTTTTGTACGGAAGCGTTTCCAAATTTCCCGAACAGACGTGATCAGTTTTGTAGCAATGAAAACGATTATTCTAATAAAAATCAATCTCACGTAGTAGATCTAAGTGTAATTCAACGAATCTCATGTTTTTTAAAGAAGTTTTGTTTAAGAATATATAGAGTGAGACCTGTAGATAAGTATCAGTAGGTAATAAGATTTCTTGTGCAGTTTTTTTTTATTTCAACAGAAATGCATTTGGATAGGAGAACAACATTGATCTGCGTTATACGCGGATAATATATTAAGTTTACGTGTCTCTTAAAGTAATTAAATATTTAGTAAAATTTTGATAACTGAGGAATGTCCTTTGTCCATATATTAGTTCAATTATTACTAGTCCATTTTAGATATAGCTTGTAAAAATAGAGGCATTTATAATACAATTCCTTTTATGCTCGTATTTCATTCCAATTGGTTCAAAACATTAATTTCAAAACGCCTTATGTTGTTTATATTTTTGAACAGTGAGGAAGAAATCGTTTTGCTGGCTTAATTAATAAATGTTAAGATTAACTTTGATCTGATGATGGCGGAATGAAAGATCTATTCGTTAATTTGTCTTGCTTAAAATTTTATTTTTGAGCCCAAGTTTAGCATTAATATATTTAATATAAAACTTTTCACACTTTGATATTATTTTATAGCTATTTGCCGCCCGAAGCCGGCACCTATATCGTTATTTGCATGTGTTTATTGTATACTCAATCCTGTCATAGTTTTAAGCGTTATTTTGAGATGCTCAATTAATTTTGTAGTGCATTTTATTGTTTGAATTCCTTTTATTTTTTAGTTTATTTTTAGTGTAATTCCGATACTAAGCCTCAATGGTACTGCAACTGGTTATTTATTGTTGTACAACTAACTCAATTTTTATTTAATTCAGACGACGAAATAATCAGATGTACTTTCTTTGTTTGTGTCATTCTAATAATAATTTAGAATACATTAAAAGACGTTTATAAAATTAATTTGATTACCTACATGTGAAATAAATGAATCTCCCACCATTTATATAGCTTTAAAATATGGCCTATTGTAAATATTATTGTGCAATGTGTAAATTGAATCTCGCAATTCTCGAAATCTAGAATCCAAGGTAGGCTAATATGATATACAAAAATATTATGTACATTTTATTGCATAGCTACTTTTTTATTTATAAGTTTTTATAACAGTTACAAATACCTTTAAGAAGTATATTGTGAATGAAAAGACAATGTAACTTTTAAAAAATCTGGCCCAAGGGGAGATATTCTTACGGAGTCAATATTTCTCAAGGCTAAGAATTAAACACAGAATATTTAATTGCTATGTATTGACAACAGGTAGATATTGCGTTGACATAAAGGCGATGGGCAAGGATCGTATCTTTGACGAAAATACCATGTTATTTAAAACATTGTAATGCAACGTACGAATGTAAAAGATATTTGCCATCCCCACTATTTAGTGGTTACTGGTTCGGTACTTCATGCCCACTAAAAAGATAAAACCTTTTAAAGGTAGCGTAGGCGTATTGTACAAAAGAGACCTTATTCTTTGTTGTATGGTATCCTAATAAGTGTAATAAAAATCATTATTAATCATAACATTATTAATCATTTACATTTGACTTAGTTTTCATTACAATGTTTCGGCATAGCGCAAATGTAAATGATTTAGTTTGCATTTCAATGTTTCGATTGCTATTAAGATATAAGTGTATATAATTTTTCATGTGTCTCAGAATCTCATTAGCGAAATCTTAAATAAAAACTTAACAATGTATGTAGAACATCTGTACATAAGTCATATTTTATTTATGACGTAACTTTACAATGCATTTTTCAACCAACCGAGAATTTCTTATAATCCCATAAGTAAAAACAAATAAATAGTTAGCCTATACAAGTATTTTCTTGGTGGCTGGCTAGTGTATTGAAAGAGCAAACTACATACATAATAAGCATTTGGTTAAGTTTAAAAATTAAATGATGTTTGTATTGTCTTTGTTTTGTTTAAAACCAAAGATTTTAATTCATTTGGTTTATTACGTTACTTATAACGTAATTAACTGAAACATAATGTGGCCATACATCTCAATGTTTTATTGTTCTAAGTCAAAGACTTGATGTATCTACATAATTTTTTAAACTTTATTTTTACATTATATGTGAGAATAAATAAGTGCTTTTATCGTGCATTAAAGTTTTTTTTTTTAATTATACTGGTTATTATTATTTGTTCCTAGTTAAACTTTTCTAAGATTAAACTGCAACGTGGGTGCTATACAGGTGACGGTATGGGAAATGCTTCTTACATGGGGCATGCAATCACCTCTCGTTGCTCGTGTACGGGGCCAGCAGTCTGCGCATTTGTACAAAAAATTCATTCGTTATAGCGCCACGACCACATAAATACTATTCTCGCAAAGTTGGGCGCCTCGAACAGAGACAGGCAGTAGGTAGTGACTTCACCGCGGAACAACTCTTTAAAGCAAAGTATAGATAAGCTCCCAAGAAATACTGTTCGCATCTCAACAGCGCCCCAATAGCCAATGGGCTTTGTTTATACCCACTTAACTCTGCGAAGAAATTGCGGAGGAGCATAGTCTCGTTCTGTGGACTCTATCAGATTAACGTAATGAGTGTTCCGGAGAACCTTGGAACGATGTTGGATACTACTATTGCTAAGTGTGAAGTTCCAACTAACTAGTCTCGTGGCTGTACTCCACGGTTCAGTTTGCACGTTCATTTTTGTCGCGAACATGCAACATATGGAATGAATTTCTCTAGACGTATTCGATACATCTTTTTCCCTTCAAAGTGTGTATGACTAACTTAATGTTTCCTGTGGTACAAATTACATTTTTGACTGATCCTCAAAATTATCGAAAAAATAAACCATATTTTCTAAAAGTCGAAGCAGAAAATGTACAATATGATTGAAACGAAAATAATTAATAATTTCTGTTAATATTTATGCTGATATTAAAATTTGTGGTTTGTACCAATTTCAAAATTCAATCGTTTTCGTGTGAATAGTATCCTAGCGGCAACACTGTT
>DWLI01004963.1:0-10437 GCA_018249915.1 Cecropterus dorantes dorantes
TAGGCCATAGTCCACCGCGCTGGCCAAGTGCGAATTGGTAGACTTCACACACCTTTGAGAACTCTTTTTTTTTTCAGCGAACTCTCGTTGTGCAGGTTTCCTCGCGATGTTTTCCTTCACCGTAAAACAGTGATAATTAGTTTCTAATACGCACATAATTTCAGAAAAATCAGTGGTGCCTGGGATTCGAACCTACGATTGAAAGTCCAAGTTTCAACCATTAGGCTATCATTGCTCTATACTATTACTGCGCGACACTAGATGTGATAAAAATTGTCATAGCCCAAATGGGTGCTCACGTACAAAACTTATCCTAGTAACCTCGTATTTAGGCAATCAAGTCATGGATACGGTGCGATGGTGTGGTCCTATTAACACAGCAAGTGGTACGAGCGTCGTGTCTAACAGTTACATGGGTTCCGTTACCGCAGTAACGAGCAACACGACGGCTTGACTTGAGCACTGCACCGGGAAATAAGCCATGAATGAAACGGGAAAGAAATTTCTCTGTTTTTTTTTTAAAACTGCGTAAGAAATTTGAATAACAATAGTTTATCGCTGTCTATCTAGAAACAAGATGAAAATGTCTCGATTTACACTTAATAAAGCCGTTTTAAAAGTCGATTTGTTGGTCTGGTTAGTGTAAGTTTGGAAAATCCGTATTGAATTTGGAACAATCTTTTATTTATATCGTGATAAGAAGGTACTATTTTTTGAGCTCTAAGCGTGTATTAATCGATTTTTTTCATTCTCTTTATATCGCTTGTGAGGTATATAGACTAAAATCATCTAAGTTTACTAATAGGTACTTACGTACGGTGATAGGGACAACTTGTAAACATCAAGGAAGCTTATAGAATTCTCTTCTTCACCAAGTTTACTTAGTATTAATCCTTATCGATAGATATATGGGAAGATTTTGCAAGAGCAATAAGATTAATGATGCTATATTATGTTGTGTATATGCAATTTATCCCGTAAGTTCACACGGAACGCTCACATCCGCAACCGCAAATCGTACCGGTACTTAGGCTTCGCCCACTAGTTTACTTGAATCTCCTGCATGCATATTCCATAGATACATAAGTATATCAACACCGGAGGCATCATCACAACACCTATTTCTGGCCTTAACAAGCGACATCTATTTCTACCGTTAAAAACTATAGTGTAAAACGCTATTGTTTTCTGCTTTGAAGGGTGTGGTAAGAAGTTATACTGGCTTGTGCTCTTCATTGTTCACAAGTGGAACGAGCAGGAATATCAGAATTTTACTTTTAATCTTGCATTTCCCGTAACATACAAGATTGTAATCGAAAATACATGTACCTATATGTGAGAAAGATTTAAGTCATAATGATGCATCATATCGCGGTGTCTTAGTCTGCAGGGACAGCAACGCGTCTACGGTCGACAGTGGCCACCACTATCAGATAAACTGCATTGCTTTGATGCTTTCTCTATATTAAAAACATGGCGTTATAGCTATCAAAATAAACGTACACTATCAGGTAAAAACTTTCCTAAAAAATATAAAGTAGACCATTAGGACTTACGTCAGTTACTGGTCAGTGGGTCGGTATTTTCGCTGCTGGTCACGTATCAGAAACATTATTTCTTAGATACGGCTGTGAGATAAACGCAGTTTATGTTCCTACAAAATTTTTAACACAATTTACGAGCGATGAACACTTCGTCCATAGTATTGTTTCTTTGATTACACATCGTTATAATATGTAATATATAATAAAATATATGAAACATGAACAATGTAGTCGTACATCATTTGCTTTAATTGCTAATGGCTTAAGACAATGGTTTCTTGAAAACAAATTTCTCCAAATGACTCTAAGAAGAGTTCATTAAAAGTAAAATTTACTTACAATAATTATTGTTAGACGTATTTTAATTAGGTGTATGTATTAGTAAAATATTGCATTAATAAAGATGTTATAATTTATTAATAGATTAGAAATATCTTTTAATTCATTAAAGAAATTCTAAAAGCCATTTCCTGTTACCTCTTACATCGTTACGAAACACTAGTGAATATTTAAAAATCAAAACACTTCATCAGAATTCTAATAATGGATTATAAATATTTACAAATATAATATACTCGTACACATTTGTTTTTTTTTCTAAAAATCCTTAATTATTATATTTATCTGGCATTTGTATTCGATTCTTCACGATGTGTCTATATCTTATGCATCGGTCAGTTTAGAAATCAACTATTGAAGATGTCTCAAACTATTATTGTGAACCATGATTATGAAAATTTGGATGCATTTGAACTATTAGGAGCTTACGTAATCGATTGGATAACATACTTAAAAGGTTAACTAAACAACCATTGAAAAAGTCAGCCTTTCTCCTACGAGGATTCACGTCAATCTATTGAATCGTATCGATAAATCTCTGTTTGTTAAGACGGGTGAATAAAGAGAGGCGATTAGTGTGAATGAAATGAATTAAACGCTTGTCTGTTATAACCAGGTCACAATATTTATTGGCTGTTACAAAAAATAAGCTTTAAAGTTAAACAATCATGAATATTATTGGATTAAGTCGACTTTCACGGAAACCGTAATTATATTAATGTGGACGGATTAATTCATTTTTTTACGATATTGAAAGGTGGTCATACAACTCACCAGATATATAAGGTAAGTGGTTACTACCGTCTCATCGAAATCGGTATTCATACATTAAGTTGGATTTAATTAAAAGGTGGTAGAACTTTTTCTGGTTTGACTTCGGAAGCAACACCGCCACACCTATTTCTGTCTAATAATAGCAGTGTTATGCACTGTTGTGTTCTGGCCTAAAGGGACTGCATGCTCGTTTGCTACTTTCATAATATTAAAAAAAAAAACTGTGGTAAGTGGTCACTACCATCAATAAATACCTGCAATCCATTCCATTTAAGATAGAAGTCCTACCAGCTTTATAGCGTTGAATCCCATTATCCCAGTAAGAAGAAGGATCATTTTATCACAAATTTTAGTACCCATAGTCATTACGTTAGTAATTGTTTCAATCCAAAATATCCTGAAGGCCCCACCGCCACATAAGTTGTGAAATGGAACTTATCACCCAAAACGCAACAGCACTTAGCATTATTGTTAGTAGACACTGAAACACGCTACTTAAATGCTGTTGCGTTTTGGCTGGTAAGTTGTTAAAACTTGCTCCATGACGGTGCAACGCATCTTTGATTGTTCTCTGATCTCTTCGCCCCATTTTATCTTAATTTATTATAGGGGCAGCGGTTGCCTTTTAACTTCAGGTGAACTGCAGCATTTGTTCCTTTAATAATATTAAAAAATACTTTTATACGGCAACAGAACAACATTGTAAAACATGTTTTAACTATCAAACTCGGTATAAACTTAAAACTGTAGTAATATTGGAGTGTATAATAAATGTTGGTAGGTTGTGTACCTAACGATAAAGGGGACGAGTGATTCCAGTTTTTAGAAGTAATTAATAATATATATTTTTTAATTTTTGTATATAATCATTCACTGACGGTGTGATATTTCAGTTTTAGACATGAACATTCATGAGTGATCTTAAGTTCGATTAATATCAGACAATGATAAATCATCGAAATTTACCACAAACATGACTTGTAGCTATTTTTCTACTTCAAAGATCGAGTATAACCACTCGTCCTCTAAAACTAATATCATATACATAAATAAATCCATCCGTGGTCTTTAAAAACACCGGCAATATTTCAGAAATGTAGCAAGAGGTAGTGAAAAAGGCACTACCTAGGACTTTAAGACACTACCTGCAAGACCTTTTTAGTGTTCAACCCCCAAGGGGTTCTATACCAAATACCGGGACCCTTTTACTAAGACTCCTCTGTCCGTCTGTCTGTCACCAGGATTTATCTAATGAACCGTGATAGCTAGACAGTTGAAATTTTCACAGGTGATGTATTTCTTTTGACGGTATAACAACATAGTAGGTAAAAGCAGAATTAGATTAATATTTAAGGGGGGAGCCCCCCTTAAATATTAATCTTATTCTGCTTTTACCTACTATGTTGTACAACAAATAGATCTTTTTTGCTCGATATTAACAACGGCAACACATAATAATTAATTATATATTTACTTTACAAATGAATAATAAAATAAATTAAAATACATATTTAAATGGTACGGTACGGAACCCTCGTGCTCGAGTCCGCCTCGCACTTGGCCGGTTTTTTTAATCCTGGTAAAGCTTAATAGTACATTCGATACCACACTCAGGTTTTATCTTGATATTTTAACCTCATCTTATTTATTGTCTCTCGAACTCAGAGATAAATCTTTTAAGTCCATCGTTATTCTACGAACACGAATAACTTGCCGGAGGTCTGTGTAGTATCTTCGGTACTATTATTTTATAGCAAGGTTAATGACTGGTTAATGTACCTTAAAACACAGTTAAATAGACATATAGGATAATCAGTTCTTTAAATTGCAGGTGATTTACTAAAACGACCGAAAATATGCGACCTTAGCCTAGTCTCTGAATGGAATTTGATGTTTTTATCATGCTTGTCATGTCTATTTTTAGGTTTAATAATTTAGTGTAATTATACGGAGTTTCAGTTAAATTACGTAGTACTGAAGATTAATGATAAAAAGTATATCTTTATTACAAAAACAAAGGACTCAGTTTTTTTGTTGTTCCTAATTGTCATATTTTAAACAATCTTACTGCTACCTACATTAAGTACAAAAGAGATGCCACATGAGGTCGATAACAATTAAAAATGGATTGATACTTGAGTAATCAATGCAATGAAGGTCACTTGAGAAATAAAAGTGGGTAAAACACTATGATATTTGCGTTGCCAGCATCGCTCTATCCAATTCGTAGCTGTAATCTTGTTTGATGAATTAAGTAAAGCAAACAAATCGAATTTTAGTCCTAAGGGACAGTAATGAATCGACTGCAAATGGGACTTTGTCGTCTATGGGCTAGGTGTAGGTATATAAAGGGAGGTTTAGAGACCCTTCAGCATAGGTAAGACAAAAATCTTCAATTAGGAAGACCTTGGTTTTATGCCGAAAAAAAGACTATTTTTTTGAGTCATTAGCTTAGGTGAAACAAAAACATTCACTAGAGATCTCTCTTCTTTCTTAGAGATATGGGTGTAGCTGATTACACCCATGCCTGTATGAAGTGTCCTCATAACACCTAGTGGAAGGAAAGTACACTTTCTGTCATTACATAAGAATGCCTCATCACCAACTTGTTCAAACACTAACAAATATTATAAATTGAAGAGCCCACAAGGTACTGACGTAACGAATGAGAGACAGATCATATGTGAATCCGGCGGAACGCTTTCACTCTCCTCGAGCGATTGTTATCTAACTGGAGCCATGCTAACTA
Source organism: Cecropterus dorantes dorantes (assembly GCA_018249915.1). Lineage (NCBI taxonomy): Eukaryota > Metazoa > Arthropoda > Insecta > Lepidoptera > Hesperiidae > Cecropterus > Cecropterus dorantes. Next base: position 5,407 of record DWLI01004963.1, read on the forward strand.
AATATTAACAGTTAGATGAGCTAACTGCGATTTTGAAAACAAAGTTCAATGACAACATACTAAGTGGTATAAATTTAATATGTAACAACGTATACGAGTACGTATTTTTAGTCGTTTTTAGCGTGATGTGGAAGATTTCTGTCTATTGCAAAGTAATAACACGCGATTCTATTTGCGTATTTTTTTAAAACGGACATTTTAAGAAGATAGCACTTTCGTCTTAGTAGTACATAGAAGTAGTTAGTACTTGATGGCGATGGCCTAGTGGTTTCGCCGTGGAAACATTGTAGACGGAGAATCAGACGGACAAACAGACAGAGTTAGGAACTAATGTATTTATAACTAATGTGCTACGGGGTTTCAACCGCTATTAAATAAGAAAAAAAACGAACAAACATAACGTGATATTATATAGCCTATAGCCTTCCTCAATAAATGCACTATGCAATACAAAAAAGAATTTTAATTTAAAATCAGCAGTTCCTGAGATTAGCCCGTTCAACCAAAACAAACTCTGCTGCTTTATAATGTTAGTATACCTAGATATAAGAATAGATGTAAATAAGTGAAATAATTATAAATCCATAATTCATAGTATGAGTTTTTGTTTGCATTTCTTTTGTCTTCTTCTATGTAGGATATCCTCTTTCAGGGAGAAGAGTTTAGGACATTGTCCACGATGTTGACCAAGCGCGGATTAGTTCATTGAAAAAAGTGGATCATTTTTTTATTTCTATGAAACATTCAGGAGTAAAGTCTCCTTACGATACTTTCTTTCACTTCACATAACTTCACACAACTTCTGATACGTTCATAATAATTTATGTAACTTAAAAAAATCTGACGTGCATACCGGATATTCGACCGCTGGCCAACTTTTTTGCATAATAAAAAAGATTATTCGATGATGTTTATTGACGATACATTTATTGACATAAACTGGCCATTTGTATTAATTAAAATATTTATTGATACATTCAGCAATGGAGTATAAATATTTTAAGAATAGAAATAAACCATAAAAATGGCAATCAAAACTTGAAAACGTAATAATTTACATTTTATACCGTGATGTGACACACATTACGTTTATTGTACTCATAAAAGCAGGACCCTAAAAGCAAATGACAATAACACCCAATATTTTTATGTTTAATGTACGATGAAATATAAAAAAACGGCCAAGTGAGAGTCGGACTCGCACAGGAAGGGTTCCGTATTATCTACAAAAACGGCGAAAAATCACGTTTGGGGTATTGTTCCCCCCTTAAATTATTAATTAATATTAATTTACTTTATTCTCTTTTTAATACCCACTCGTTATCAAAGCGGCAACAGTAATATATCATCTGTGAAAATTTCAACAGTCTAGCTATCATGATTCATGAGATAAAGCCTGGCTACGGGCAGATGGACAGCGTCTTAGAAATAGGGTCCCGTTTTTACGTTTTGGGTACGGAACCCTAAAAATGTTGGAAACCAGTTCGATTCGTCAGCGGCGTGGGTCCCGCTACCTCGCATACATTATTAGTCTTGGAAGTCCTATCACGTATCAAACGTCTGCTGACGCTACATTGCTAGAGTCACCATATTTTATAATTAGGGACAACAAATTACATCGAGATAAGAAACATAATTATGTAGATTTTGGATTATCAATGAATAAGGTTAATTTGTCATACAAAATATGATTTAATAAAAGCAAATTATGACTTCAGCAGATACATATAACTAAGCATATAAGTCCTAAAATTGATTCAGGTCAACTATTTAGGTACACATTAATTTATATAAATGGCAAAGTTTCGATAATTACCTACTCTTTAGTAAATAATATGCACAATTCATTCCGTTCACTTGGCAAATCAAATTCATTGACATACATACTGGAAAGATGACATTTGTTATTAGTGTCCCATTAATTTTACAATAAAATTGGCAACTCTAGTGCAATGTCATTATTTGTGAATTATTTGATCCTTATAAATAACTTTAATTCGAGGTGCATACAGTTAGTATTCGAGTAGCGTTTTTGATGTGATAAAATGTAGTACAGGATCGATTTGTATGATTCGTGTTGACATTGTTGACCTCTTACGCCTGTGACCTACAGAAACATGAATTTAGTTTGTGAAAGTCTGGAATGGCAAAAGGGAACAAACGATAACTTTGCTATGTATACAGCTATGTATATAGAAGTAGGTAATAAATGAATAACTTGCAATTCTACAATTCATAGACAATAAATAAGACAAGACTTTATTTGATAATGTAGGTTTCGAAGTCTTTTGGAGATAAGAGACCGGGTTTCGATTAAAAGTGACTAAAGGCTAGTGAAATTCTAGTTTGAGCACTAAAAACTACTTTTAATAAAATTGGTCTGAGGTAAGTTATACAATTATAGTTATAAGGAGTGTAGGCCGCCCCCCGACCAGGTGGACTGATGACTTGAAGAAGACGGCTGGAAACCGCTGGTTTCAGAAAGCTCAGGACCGGTCGGAGTGGCGCCGATTAGGGGAAGCCTATGTCCAGCAGTGGACTCCCAAAGGCTGATAGATAGATAGATAGAAGTTATACACTGAATAAGATCTATAAGAGCTATAAAAGCTAATGGTTGAAACTCAGCATCTCAGGATCCAAGTTTGGAATCCCTGGCAAGAAAACATTGTGCGGAAACCTACCTGATAGTTCTCTAGAAGAAAAAGAGTTCTTAGAGATGTGTTAAGTATATGAATTCGCAGGTAGCCAGCGCAGTGGACTAGCGCTTAAAACACTCTCATTCTAAGAGAAGTTCCGTGTCCAACAGTGGGACAATAATGGATTGACGAAGAGAGATCTATACACTTAACATTTATAATAAAGACAAGGAGACAAGATAATTCTAAAACAGTGGAATGGATTCCTGCCGTCACTCTTTTGAGGTTAATGTGACACAGGAAGACGTTGCTGTCCATCTCCTGGTTCCACTATCCAGGTCGTTTTGTCCCTCAGTCCCCTTCTACTACATGTCGAGAAAGAGAGGAATCTATGCTAATCAAGATATGCCTCCAACGAACATTTCAACAAGTAATTATTCGTAAAAATCTCGGTCAACTTCTGACTCTTATAAATAAAATGAATCAAAGTAGACCAATAATTACGCATCAGTGCCTAATTATGTAGCTATTAAACTACTTTATTTAGTGACTAGCTGCGCCACGCGGTTTCACCCGTGTTAATACCCGTGTGTGAGAACATCTATTAAACCAAACTGCAAACTTTTTGTATTCTACATTGTTTACGCAGCGTACGCAAGAAAAGGTTTCCGAAAAATTAGTATTTTTCCGTTTTTGCGACAGTTTTCGTTACTGCTCCCCTCTTATTAGTCATAGCTTGATGTTATATAGCCTATAGCCTTCCTCGATAAATTTATTATTCATCACAAAAAGAATTGTTCAATTCGAACCGGCAGCTCCTGAGATTAGCCCGTTCAACCAAACAGACTCTACAATATTAGTATAGATAAGGAAAGGATATTACTCATAGTTGATTTTAATATCTGGAGATCGAGTCCGGAAATTGCATTTATACCGGTTTGGTCACACACCGGTTTGGTTGACCACATGTCATACGCATCGTCAATTATGTTTCTATTAAATTATCTTGCATTGACCAACGGCCAACAAGAGGTCTGTAGGTCACTTACCGCCGTTGCTATAGAAAGTTTTTATATAAAGTAATGGTCGAATTTTTTCACGTGAAAGCAGAGTAATCACATTTATATTATAACTCTATGACAAAAAATACATGAATTGGGTAGATTAAGGTTAATACTTTTGCGCGTTCGTGCTACTTTTTATTTATCTGGTTAAGCGCTATTACTTTTTTGAGTAACTCAATTGTTAAATTGATATTTAGAAATTGAAAACTTTTAAACAAGTGTAATTTTTTACACTCGTGGTTACTACTATCTGAGCCGCTGGTTCCACGCGCGTTAAAACGTTAATTTAACTTTTGATTAAAATAGTTTTTGTTAGAGTGGACGGATTTTAACGAAACAATGTTACCACTTATGTTGACATGACTTAAAATGGCTGACGACACTAAGACAAACATAGAGACATACATTCTAAAAATATATAAATTTCTATTATTACAAATCCTCTAAACTAGTTTTAAGCGAATAAGTATATGCCATCATAGGTACACGTGGAATTTTCATTTTTATTATACGTTCAACATCTTCAGAAAATATAGGAACAAGAAAGGGATCGTGGTTCCGGTGATAAATCATGGATGTAGATTCTTCATGGCATTCATACAAAAAAAACCTTATATATCATATAATTTTCTGATATCAATTTAATATGCTCCCTATAAAGGATCAGCTATTTTGTTGCGTCCGTGTAGAGTTATACTCGTAATTATACGTTTTTCCTTATAGAGGCGATATAATATATTAACGCATTGTTGAAAGATAACCATTGATTATAATGAAAAATCTATATAAAAGCATATCACACAAAAATCTCAATCTAAATTCTCGACACGGCTTATAAGGCTGTATAATTATATCAACAGGAACCCCACAGGTTCATTGGTTACGTAATTAACTCTTCAACCTGAATACGGGTAACAGGAAATCTAATCAAAACGTCTTAAAGATAAAGTAAAGATCCCCGGCCCTTTCTGGGGCGTCGCTCACCGTTACTTGACCGTGACCGCGTAGATGCACGATGACTCGGTGTTTTGACGGCCCTTCCTACGACCGGCCTTATTCCTTACTGGTCACTCGCTACCTTAAATTGGACCTGATTGAGCGAGCCGTGGCTATTAATTTCGTAAACCTTTCTTTGTTTAAGTGCATAGTGGTACATTGTTCAGAAAATTATAGGTAAACTAGCTGACCCGGCTAACTAATTAAATGACGATTGATCAGTTTTCGACCGGAAAGGAAAAATGATTAAATTAACATTAACTAAAATGGCTATTAAAAAATAAGGGTTGATCGTAGAAGGGTGAAAATTGAGGATTGTATGTATTTTTGTATGT
>DWLI01004964.1:0-10437 GCA_018249915.1 Cecropterus dorantes dorantes
CATCACAGGAAGCGACCTCATACTATAATTGGGCATGATGGCACCACGCGCCCAAATTTGAATAAAAACTTTAAACCCCTATTACCTTTCAAGCTGACGTTTTACTTCAAGGGTGGATTTAAATAACCGTTCAGTTTTATTACTTTGGTTGTTGTAGGTTCGACTCCCGCCAAGGACTAATTTTACGTATGAATTTAGTTTTCTGTTGTGGGTCTAGATATTTGTAATTGTGTTTATGTACCTATGTCTAACGCAGCAATGATTGACGCCTTTGTGTATTAAAGGTCTTTCGATAAAACATTAATAAAAAAAAGTTGAAAAAATACGTTTATTCTATAGACATAAATTGTTTATTAAAAAAAAAAAACAGTATCAAACACCAGCGTATTATTCCAATTTAGTTCTCAAAGGTAGCAACCAATCCAGAACTTATCTCAGATAGGAAATTCTATTTGCGACCAAAGATGTCGATACAACATTCCAGCATCATCACTTACATCGTTGCAACAATTTCATTAAAAAAAACATAAGTTCCTGCCAAAGAAACGTCAAAATCAATGAATAAAATTATAGTTCCACAGGTTAACAAACCCTCACGACCCGCGCTGACATTATGTTGCCAGCGCAAAAAATCACGCGTAGCACGTGGGCCAGCACCTGTGCCGGTGTTGCCATAAATATTGTAAAGGACTTAAGGGTTGGGACACAGACTACATATTTTTATAATTTAATACATAGACGACTTATTATAGATACATTGTAAATAACTAAAATAGTTTAATTATTTAAACGTGATGAGGTAATGTTGCCAGGACTCTGCGAGCTCATCCTAGAGATATCGATATCGATGTTTTTTTTTTATTTATTTGTCATATATACATATCGTTTAAGCATTAATTGAAGAATATGCTGTCATTTTGACATTAATATTTATGTGAAAGATAAAAATATATTTAAAATAAATAATGTGGTAATTATTATATACCACTAAACTACAAATTTTGTGTTCTTTGCCAAAGAGTGGCAAAGCATTATGTATTCAAATCCGTTATGTAATTGAGCCGTTATAATTTGAATGCTAAAAAACAGGAAATAACTTTGAGTAATAAATAAATACTAAATGAGTAAAAATACTGTTATTTGTTTAATCAATACGTTATTTACAATAATTACTGTATGATTTACTACACAAATTTATTCGCCATTAAAACTGCAGTTGGATGTAAAGGTTATTTACATTACTGATTCAAATTAAAAAATAGATACAATCGATATGAGTATCTCTGTAAAGTCGGTTAAAAATGTCATGTGGAGTCACCCTAATGCCAGTTTTTTCGCTAATCGGTTGGCGCCCTTTCATTCAGTAGCGTGATAATATTTGTTCCTGCGGTTTTTCTTATTTTGATATCAAATAGCTACGCAAAAAGTTAACATTCAAGTTGATTGTAGTCGCTTTTATGTTTTCTGGTGGATACAGAGGCCCATATAATTTGGAGGATTCACTTATATATGAGGCGACCTTAGTCCTCGAGAGTAACAGCGCATCTGTGATAGACTTCAGATAGAACACTTTTTAAATGAAGTTGGTTGCAGATGTCCATGGACGGCAGTAACCACTTACTATCAGGTGGACTGCATGCACGTTCGCTACTTTTATCTAATAAACAAGAGACTTGGAGCTACTGTCGCCCATGGTCATCTATAAACAGTCCCAGATAACATAAGGTTCCTACCTAAGGTCGGCTACTGATCTGTGATATCTGAAAACTTAGTTGGAACGCTTAGAATAATGTCTCCCTTACCACACCCTTCATCAGGACACAACAGCGTCAAGCACTTCTTTCAGCTCTATAAAAGACTAGGTGTGCAACGCGGTTTCACCCGCTATTAAATAAAAAAAAACAAACGTAGCGTGATGTTATATAGCCTATAGCCTTCCTCGACAAATGTACTACTCAACACAAAGTAATTGTTCAATTCGAACCAGTAGTGCCTGATATTACCCCGTTCAACCAAACTAATTCTACTGCTTTATAATATGAGTATAGATATAGTACTTTCATGGAAGTATTTTTGATGACAGATATCTAAATGATGAAATTAGATTTTTGTTATGTGTCGGGGTATATGTATACGTCTGTGTGTCTTAGACTTAACTAAACCAAAGAAAATATCTTGAACTTTGTATTTTGGGTTCATTACAATATAAAGTTAAAATCCACCAGTTCACATAACGGAAAACTTACAGTGCAATATTCAGGTTAAAGTTCTCGTTTTATCCGCTCCTAGAGACTTAACCGAAATAGTTTACGAATGCCAGGCTCCGAACTCACTCAAGAATGCGCTTACGAGTATGCTAAGCACTTCACACTCACTAACACATGCATGGGACAATACATCAAAGTCGCCGTGCAATGGTAGTGTGTACGTTTAACACTGCCTTACTTATCCTATAAATATCAGGCTAGCTTCACATATAGGTACGAAGCTTTGAAACAACAGCTTTTACCAGCTAGAACCAGTGTAGTTCGGCCGAGGAAGTACCACCGCCACACCTATTTCTAGCGTGAAGCAGTTCTTGCGTGAGGTCGAAGGGTGTGGTTGCCGGCTCTCTTATATATGAGACGACCTTCTTAGTCCTCGGGAATAGCAACGCATCTGTCATCGACTTCAGATAGAACTCCTGTTCTATATGAAATATCTTACAGGTGACCATAGGCAGTAGTGATCACTCACAGGTGAACTGCATGCTCGTTTGCTAATTCAGTCTAATAAGAAAAATAAACTATGTATTTAAAGAACCTTTATAAATAATCGAAACTAAATAAACGGAACTTTAATTAAACTCATTATAAATATGTAAATTTGTTTATATTTTTAAATTTAAATTTCGTAATACGGCCAAAATAAAGGCAGAGGTATAATTCACTATCTCACCTAATAATGTTAGTCTATTCAATACAAAAGGTAGCAGGACATAGTTTAATACGAAATAAACTGAAATATCAATCCATAGACTTCACTTAAAAGCCAAGCTAAGCCCATTATTATGAAAGTTCTATCCAGTCTTGACTACAATTACTCGAAACTTTGTAATAGTTGGCAACGCAAATCTAAACTAAGTTAAAACATTTGGCACGAACTAGAGTAGGTACCCTGATTCGGTAGCGTTACTTTCAAGTTATTTTTATTCAATATTGAAGCAAACGAGTATGCTTTACGGTAAAGGAAAACATCGCGAGGATACCTGCAGGCCTGAGAGTTGCTAAAAAAAGTTTTCAATGGTGTGTGAAGTCTACCAATTCACCCTTGGACAACGCGGTGGACTATGGCCTTAAACTCTCTCATCCGGGGAGAAAACCCGTGCCCAACAGTACAATGGGTTGGCGATGAAACGAGTGTGCAGTCCACCAGACAGCAAAAGGCCTCCGCTTATAGATATCTGTAATCAACCGCAGATATGATTAGTTTTACCTGAGGTTTGCCACAGATAGTTTGGTACCAGGTCTAAATAGGATCGCCTAGGAGAAGTATGTCTCCCTTTAGACCAGAACACAATATCAAAACATAAAAACACATCATCAAAATAAAATTTGAATCTATCTATACTAAATCTATAAAGCAGTAGAGTTTCTTTGGTTGAACGGGGTAATCTCAGGAACTACTGGTTCGAATTAAAAAAAAACTTTATGTGTTGAATAGTACATTTATCGAGGAAGGCTATAGACTATATAACATCACGCTATATTTGTTTATTTTTTTATGTAATAGCGAGTAAAACCTCTGAGCACAGCTAGTACAATATATGTATAAATTAAGCAAGATTTTAAAAACAACGGTTTTAGTAATATACATATTAATGCAAATAACGTATTAGACAGTCATAGCTTTACGTTATGATTTTGTTTCTTGTGAGTTTTGGACACACATACATGTGTTAGTTGCGAGATACATAAAAAGAATCACACAAATACCCAGAACAATTTTTTTCTTAGACTGTAGCAAACGAGCATGCAGTCCACCTTACGGTAAGTGGTCACTGCAGCCCATACACATCTGTAAACAACTTCATAAATAAAAGGGGTTATTTTTTAAGTCGATCACACATATGTTCCTACTCCCGGGGATTGAGATGGTCGCCTCATATATAAATAAACCGGCAACCAAACATACAATTATCCCTTCAAAATAGGACAATACAAACGTTATAATTTTAAGAAGTTGTACATCTTTATGCAATTATTATTTTTATTATGTGTAGTAGCTTAAGAAATAATGGAGTTGTCATGCTCATTGCACTAAAAACTTCCAAATAAATAAGATTACAAAAAATATATATACAATTAAAATAGAAATAAAAATCTACAATTAAAATTGACGATAGTGCAAATTACAAAGACCGGATGTACTCGCAACTGAACATTTGTTAGTACTTTGCAATCTATAATTTCCAAAGCAATGATCGGAACAACCATTCATTATTCAATTACAAGTCTAGTTTACGGCTTTATGTCTTGATCATTTAACAAATGTGCTGTAATTATGGTCTATAAAACATCAACCGAGATTGACTGAGAGCTAGAATTAAACGCCCGTTGCGTGTATTACAAATCTAGGTTAGAACCCACGTGTTTATGAAATTATTACGTATATAAGTGTGTTCTATTATATAATTGTCCTTAACTTCAAACGGATGTAACACTGATGTAATGTGATCACTTGTATATATGTATTTGAGTTTTTGAGTAGCCAGTAAGCGATGTCGTTTTTCATCTTGAATATCATTGCTTCTCTTTTCGTGTCGTATGAGTAATGGATTAAAACTAGAAATTGGACATCAGCGTCTTCCTGTGTAGCATCGACATTTACGGCGGTCACTAACACACATGGCAAGCGCGGTGACTATTAATAAAATTACCAAAAAAACAACAAACATAAATATTCTCCTATTATTGTATTTTATTTCAGTGGTATTTTAGAACGAAAGAAATTAATTTTGATAATTGCTACACATAACACAACAACGGATTCCATATCTATATATGTATACTTATATATAAAAATGAGATGATGTGTGTCTGTGTGTTTGTTTTTCACTCAATCACGCAAAAACCACTGGTCCGATTTACATTAAATTTTGCATAGGTGTAGCTTATTTATCTGGTTAACTTATAGGCTTTTGATGTCCATATTTTAGACTATTTAAAAATGACCAGAATTTCTTTATCCAGTAGCGAAACACCAGTACTTCAGATAGTTCGTAACAAAAATAAGCAAAGAAGAAACAAAAACACATGTGTGCAAGGTTTTTATTTATATATACTTATTATAAGTGTGCGTGTACAACTATATAAGTTTTAAAGATACGATGTGTATATTCTGAGACCATACGACATTGGAACCGAGTGACTAAATTCGTGTCAATACACTTAGAAAGCAACTTAAAGACTTGGCAACGGGCACGCTGAGGTCGGTTTGGCCTAAGTAGAGTGCATTGAGGCTGCCAAGTATTTGGGCATTACGAACTCCTATATAATTAAGCTTTACTGTACTGTCTTGTTTCTGTTCAATTATCTTATACTCTAGACAAGTTTCAAAGCTTGATTCTCGAAACTGTGTTTTAATCGAAATTGCCAAAATTTGATATTATCATAGACTTTTCTTTATAATTTTTTGACATTGAATAGAAAAAAGTATGGCCTTAATTAATCATGGGTAAATCGCACCCAATACTATCACACCCATAGTTTAATAGACGTCTAGGGAACGTCCGGCATGAGTCATTAAATTATTTCTCTGCAGGACACCCAATCAATTGCCATAATAATAATAAGTACTCATTGCTATGAAGATATTTATAAATTACAACCAAACATACATTGGCATGATTACCTAAAAACCGCTCGTGAGAAAAAATCATTTGAATCACACTTGTACTGAATTTAGATACTGCCAGCCCTATCTACATACAAGTAATATATCTAACGCCAAAGTACGTATATATTGTGGAAGTAATGATTATATCAGAATCATTTAACGCAAATATTCCTGTACGAGCAATATTTTCACGGGAACAGCCGTCTTATTGCCGCAACGGAACAGCGCTTCTTGCCAAATTGCCAAAACGCGCCTTCCACGCCTCATTTAGCCAAGGTAGCTATGTGCTTAGATTTATTATTGTAAAAGTGTAAGAAAAATATGTATTTATAACCAAAAAACACCCAGATTTATGGTATATTGAACTAGTTTATGACTGCAACTTCATGTGTCTTAGTTTAGTTTATTGCCGTTTAATATTATGATTGTTGTTTTTACATGACTGATATCTGCGGTTGTCATCATTTATCGATTGTCTATATATTGTCATTTATTTGAAAGTCAGTCAGTTAAAACAAACTTTTTACGCTCTAATAAAAAATGTTTGTAATGTTGTGTCCAGTGTGTAATCCAGTTCTCTTAGATATAACAAAATAAAACATAATAATAGGAGTTTAAGTACAACCAAGAGGCAAAAATATACGAGTGTTATATACGAGTAAACAAAATAAATAAACTTAATACGAGATCTTTATATCTTTATGCTTATCTGCATGACGAATGAAAGAATACAACCCACCCAATAACTATCGACAGTACTAAAAGTACATGAATTTCAGGTGGTTTACATAAAAAATTATATTGTCGCTTTGCAATATGGCAATTTAAAATTGGAAGAAAGAAAAAGTAATATATAACGATATCCGATATCCGTAAATAGGAACTTACTTAAAATAGGATTTTGTTAAGGTAATTTTATTAAAGTTTAACATAAATATGACACAATTTAAAAAATAAACAAAGAACAATAAATAACGATATTCGTCATCTGTAAATACCAACTTACGTAAATAAGCTGGATTTTGTTAAATTTATTTTATTAACGTTCCGAACGCCACGGTTGTGGTTTAAATACGGCTGAAAATGATCGGATTAATAAAATACAAAGAGATTTTTACCTGTTTAAATAGTTTAATGCAGGTATTTTAATAGTATATTTACCCCTATATAGGTCAATAGACACACTGCAATATTGACATGATTGTACCTATATTATGTATTCCATAGAAATTTTGCCTTGGTTGCTTAACGCTAGGTATTATATTGTTTTAAAATGTAACAGTCTTTTTTATAACAATTAACAAAAATGAAAAATTACCATCCAAAAAAATTATGATAATGATCAAATCATTTATGTGATGTTGTAATGTAAAAATGTGTATAATTAATTCTGTAATTAAAAACGCTAATTATATGTACCTACACAGTGTTAAATTAATATATATTATAAAGTGAATGACATACTTATTTCATGGGAATTTTACATTTTTGTGGCTTAATAACACACCTGCATCCAACATTTGCTTAAAACTTAATAGAGGTCTCTATAAAAATGCACCTTTACATGTTTTCACACGCGTCTTATCTACTTAATTAACCAGAAACAAAGACGGGACTAATTGTTGTTAGTGTCACGTAATTAGTAGGCACTTTTAAGGACTTTACCCAAAGACGGCGGATGTACGCACCATCGCCGTTTCCTTTCAAATTTTTACCTTTCTAATTACCTCTCGCTTATCACCCGTAAAACAGAGCAGGACAAATATATCCCTTTGTCTACAAACAGGTGGTTAATTAAATTTAAAGGTTTGACACGATTCGGAATAAAGCGAATCGATTTACAGCGGACGTACGATTCGATTGTATTTTTCTCGCACTGAATTCAATTAAAAATCGAGTTTATCCTGTAATTTGGGAGCGAACGTCGAATTATAACAAATATACTTGATTCTGTACTTAATATAATGATATTTACATCTACTGCGTACTTATTTTATACTGTTTAAATTATTTTCACGAAGATTACCTCAAATCACGGAGGAAACTTTACAATACTAAATTACACCGGTACCGAACGTTAGTTGTTTGTAGCTATAAAATTAAATTGGTTATAAGTATTCATTATATTTATGAAATGAAGTTCCGTATCGATATTTATAAAAACAGCACAAAAGATGGTTGCATGGAAACCCTCCTTAAATATTTATTAGTATTTGTTGTTATAGCGGCAACAGAACCATTTTTGAAAATTTCAACTCTCAAGCTATTATGGTTCATGTGACATGACCTGGTGACAGACAAACGGACAGCGTTGTTTTAGTAATAAGCTGCCGTTTTTACCCTTTGCGTACGGAACCCTAAAATGATGTACGTGCCTTAAATCCGAAACGCAGGTCCCAACTACCCAATTTTAAACTACAATGCTATCATAGCTTATCAAAGCTAACATTGATTTTAAAAAGGATATGTACAACAAACATGATGACACGTGATGTATAACCCACGTGTCATCATGTTACTGTAAACGTGCGAATTTGCCACACAATGTGGCAATGAGGGCACGTCCGGACCCTCCACAGACAGATCAACACTTGTCAACTTCTGTGACACTTGCTCGTCATGTAACTGTCAATCTATATTAATATGTGCGATGCTCATAAAAAAGTATAATGTTACTTAAGTGATGTTTATTGAGATTGTTAGGTTGTTATTATAACGAACACAAAGTAAGTAAGTGAACTTGCGACGACCAGCGTTGCGGAGCGGTCGTACTGGTCTGACACGCAGTGGGTTCCGGGTTTAATCCCTGGTGAGAAAGATGAATTTATATTCTATTCTGAAAATGAATTATGTATTCTTTCTTTGTGTGTCCATAGTTCCCACAACACAGGATTAAATCCTAGTGTTGGGCTATCAGTGTAAAACACACATTTTAAAGGTGGTTAGAATATTTTTGATTCGACTCCGGAGGCAGCAAGTGCAAGTTAAACGTCAGTGTAAATACAAATCGCTGTTATTTTGTTCAGAATAAATTTCTGTTTAAGACTGGTTACAAAAAACCTGGATATGGGCATATCAAACCATTTAACTGATTAATGAGAACCTTGAATATTAAAAAATGACAATCAAAATAAATACATCTCATCTTCTACTTACTTACGCATATTTCTCTAATATTGTCAGATAACACTAACAGGTACTATTGGAAAAAATTATATAATTTATCAAATTTTCAATCGGAAGGAAATGTCTAAAAACAATTTTTCTTATAACGTGTTTCGAGCCGCAGCTGATGTTCACTACGCTTCATGATACATCTCTCTGAAGCATTTTACGAGTTATCGACTAGTACTTGATCATGAAAATCTGTCAAAATTCCTTGCAAATTGTAATAGTTAAGTTTGCTAAAACGCTATGTTGTGTTCTGGTTTGATGGGTGTGGTAAGGAAGACACACTTGTTCGTGGCATTTCATCTTAGCCCTCAGGGGTAGCATCGTATCTGTGACTAACCTTTGTAAGACTTTGATCTTATCTATGGTTGATTACAGATGTCCATGGGCGGCAGTAGCCACTTACCATCAGGGGGGCTGCATACTCGTTTGCTACTTCCATACTACAAAAATAATAGTGTGAAATTGACGTACAAGTAAAAACATGTAATTTAAATAAAATTACTATTAAAATTTATGCGTCAATAAAGCCTATTGGATAAAATTGTTTTTTTATAATACTACCCTAAGCTACATTTTATTTCAATAATCTTAAAGGCATTTTACAAAAAAAAAAACAAAATGAACGAAGTATATCTTATTTAAATACAAAAAAATTGAAACGCAACTTCTTACAAATCCCTCAAAAGTGCAAAGCTGAAGGTTGAATGTTATCTTTTAAAAGCTCCACCTTAAAGTATCACTATCAGTAACGAGGTACGTGCTTTTCTGTTATTTGGTTAATAGAACCTTCGCTCTGTTGTGATGGCCAACTGCGAAGGTGATTTCATGTCTTAGAACTGATCTTAGAACCTTAGTAGAAATTCAGTTTGAATTTACAAAATGAAGCTTTAAAAATCTTTGCAATTAAAAATATTATATAGCCTTTTTATTTTTTTTAATATTGAAGAAGCAAATGACTTTGCAGTCCACTTGATGGTATGACCACTGCCACTCATGGACATTTATAACCAAATGCATTTTTTTTTAATTTTAATACATTATGGGTACTCTAGGTATGTGTTTTTGTTGACAAAAATAAATTCAAAAAACACATATCGTGAGTACCCGTACATATTAAAATGTATCAATTCCGCCTAAATTCAAATACAGACACGATCAGTCTACTTCGAAAAGGATAATTTTGAAAACCGGATAAGTCTGAATGACTCCCTAAACACACTATTTAGACGAAAACATAGCAGCAAGAACCAGTGCTTGTATTACGCATACATAGGTATCAGGTACCCTCGGAACCACCATCGAAATTTTATTTATAATAAAATTCTCGTGTCACAGTTTTCGTTGCCATACTCCTCCGAAACGGCTTGACCGATTTTGATGAAATTT
>DWLI01004965.1:0-10434 GCA_018249915.1 Cecropterus dorantes dorantes
TTATATTACTAAACAGTGTTTGGTGCCGTCCTAGTAAGCATTTGTATGCCTGTGGCAGGAGGCACCGCTCTTCCATATCTTTAGCTGGATAATGCTATGATAAGTCTAGGTTTAGATATATTATGAGTATAATTTTTACTGTAAGTATGCATGTTATAAAAATAAAGTAAATAAATGACAAAAAAGAAAAATCTATTAGATATTATTACATAGCCAAAAATATATTGCCATATATACATATATGTAAAGAGAGTATGTGTGTGCGTGTGCGTGTGTGTGTGTATGTGTGTCTGTGTGTGTGTGTGTGTGTGGGTGTGTGTGTGTGTGTGTGCGCGTGTGCATGAACGAGTGCTTATGTATGTCTATTTATTTAAGATAAAGACTAATGTTTTATGTTGGGTGCAATAAAAGAGACTCAGTTTCATTATAATTTAAAGTTTTAAGCCAGTTCGTAAGTTTTTCTTTACAGTATCTGGTCAAAAGTTTATTGATCTCAAGTTTTTTGTTTATTTGGTTGTATAAAAAAGATGAATGTGCAACATATTGTCTTTCAGCAAATTTAGTTTTAGAATGATGAGCTACAGCCACTTTGAATCTTCTCCTTCCGGTTGCTGCGATAGGTTCCGGTGGGGGTAAAGTTTTATGTACTTTTAAGATTGTAAATAGAACATATAGTTTTCGCACAGTCAGTAGGTTGTATTGTGAGTATAGATCTTGAGTTGGATACTGAAATGGCTTAAAGTGCATGACCTTAAGCAAGCATCGTTGTCCCCTTTCAACCGTAAGGAATTTTGTTTTTGTTGCTCCTCCCCAAATTGGAATACAGTAAGTAAGGACTGATTGTGCAAGAGAAATGTAGATTTGGTTTAGCAATTTAGGTGTCGATACATTGCGTAAAGTTTTAAAGATCCATATTAATTTCCGTATTCTTTCATTAACATGATCGATTTGCGCATGCCAGGATAAACGCTTATCAATTACCAAACCTAAGTATTTAGTAGAGGAAACTCTGTGGATTGTATAACAGCAACAGTTTGACAAATCTTTCTGATCACATTGGTGTATTATAAGTTTATGTTCGTTTTTTGGTTCAGTCCGTTTACTGATACTAAAACAGATATAATTGGTCTTAGTAATATTTAATGTTAGACGATTACATTTTAACCAGGAAGATACTGTACACAGCCCAGTTTCAGCAGTACTGAACACTGAGTCCCAGGAATTGCCTGAAAAAACTATAGCCGTGTCATCAGCATAAGAAAATATTTGTCCTCCATCAATTGAAAGGTTGGTGAGATCATTAATGTAGATTAAGAAAAGTGTAGGACCGAGGACGCTTCCCTGCGGGACGCCAAAGGCAACCTCCGAGTCTCTGCTTATGTTATCCCCGATCCTAACACTTTGTTTACGACCTGTCACATAACTTTCAAATAAATTAAGCGGGATGCCCCTGATGCCTATACATTCAAGCTTTTTTATAAGAATGGGAAGACAGACGGTATCAAAGGCTTTCTTAAGGTCAAGAAATACTGTTAGACATTTTTTACCTTGATCTAATATTTCTGTTACTCGTGTTGTCAGTGCCAAGATAGCATCTTCAGTAGACACTCCCCGCCTGAAGCCAAATTGAGAATTAGATATAATTTTGAATTTAGTTAAGTAGTTTATTAATCTAATGTTTATTAATTTTTCTAATACCTTTGAAATTGATGTAAGCACTGATATTGGCCTATAATTATTTAAATCTTCCCTCTTGCCACTCTTATAAACAGGGGTAACTATAGACTTTTTGAGAAGGTCAGGAAATGTGCCGTTTTTGAAACACGTGTTTACTAAATGACTTATTACAGGTGCCAGTATATTTCTAGCCTTTTTAAGAAATGTAGTTGGGATGTTATCCCACCCTGGTGCACTTCCTGACTTAAGACTCATTATTATACTTTCTACTTCTAAAGGATCTGTGTCCAACAAAAAGAATGAGGAACAATGAGAGCTTGTCTTAAAGTTCTTATGACATTCAGCTCGATCGTTAGTGCCAATGTCTATATTTTCTGCAAGTTTTTTACCTACGTTAGCAAAGAAATTATTTGCATACTCAACTGATTCATAAGGAGAAGTTTTTATGTTCAATAAATCTGGATTTGTTATTTTTTGTTGTTGTATGTGTGTTATGGTTTTAATTGTTTTCCAAAGTGATTTAGGGTTTTTAGTCGATTTAGCCAGTAGATTTGATTCGTATTTTCTTTTTACTTTTTTGATTAAATTATTACAGAAATTGCGGTATCTTGTATATGAGATTTTTAGAACTTGATTATTAGGATCAGACTTAAGTTTCATCTGCATCCTATTTCTATTTCTTATACACTTTACAATTCCCGGAGTTATCCAAGGCTTTATAGTACGTTTAGATTTTGGTACAAGCTTAATTATTTTACTACTTGTTAAAGACTTAGTTATATTTTCTATCAGCTGATCTACAATAAAATCAGGATCTTTACTTAAAAGAAGAGATGTCATATTCTTTTCAAGTAAATTTGTATATGCTTGTTCATAGTCAGTAATTTCATATGTTTTGGGACTACTGTATCCGCCTTTTAATTTAGTCAAACTTAGAAATATAGCACGATGATCTGTTACTGTAGAGTTGAAGATAGCGATGTATGCAATATGCTTATTTTTATTGTATTTAAGCATAAAGTGATCCAAGCAACTGCTTTCTCTCGTTGGGTGTGCGTGTCCAGGTAATATACCGCACATCGATAACATATTAAGATAATTTGTCCTATTATTAATATCATAAGATTGCTCGTTTTGTTTAGGGATTAGGTTAATATTAATGTCTCCGGTAATGATTATGTTACTATACGAGTTTATTTTATACAAATGAGACCTTAGGGAGTTAATGAAATCCGAGGCATTTTGGTTTGAAGGCGAGCGATATATGCCTAAGATAATATTATTAAGAACATTTATTTGTAAGCAGGATGCATGATTTAATTTAATTTCTTTGAAGCTTGGTTTTAGTTTACTTTTTACATAAGCTACTACTCCATCGTTTTGATTACTATTATGTACAGATGCAAAAGTGTCGTAGTTAGTTAATTGTGGAATAGGCTTATTACTTAGGCGACATTCAGTTAGGACTAAAACATCGGGATCAAAATGTAAGTCCGAAATAGAAACCTGAAAATCATCAAAATTTTTGTAAATGCTTCTTATATTTTGTGAAATTACGGTTAAATCATTTTTATTAATGGTTATATGCCTTTTTAAGTCATGGACATGACAATTAACTGTAAAATTTGTTAGGGTTTTATCTAATTCATTTATTGTATTTAAGGAGCTATCCATTATTCGTTTTAGAGTAAGGTATTAGTGTTATATTATATGTGGGGTATACTCGTATAGTGCAACAGGAGTCAGAGACAATAATTTTTTTAAGAGTTTGATTGAAAGGAAACTGGACTGAGAGAAGTGAATAAATAATTGATACAGAGACTGATTGTACGTGTAGTTTTGTATATGTTCTTATGGTAAAAGTGTATTTGTATAAGTGTTTAAGTGTGTGTATAGCGTGAGATATTTGTAAAAATAGTAAAAGAATGGCAATATCGGAAAACATCTTATAGGTAAGGTTCTTAACAAATAGTTGTGCAAACGTAGTATAGTAGGGTTTATATAGTCATATGTTTTGTAATAATTCTTGAATTTGAGATTCACTTTTGATTAATATGACTCTAGAATCATCATTTTTTCTTAAATACACCTTGCCATACGCCGTCCACGAATATTTGTATAACTTTTGCTTGACAAGATCTCGTGCAAGAAAATGTAATCGTGCACCCTTTGCAGTAAGTTGGTCATTGATAAAAATTGGAGTATCAATAGATGTGCGTAACCCCAAATGTTGAGCACGTAATTTCGTTTTATGCTTAATATTGTAAGCTTTACTCATTTTTAGTACTTCATTTTTTAGGAGAGTAGAACAAGTCTCGACGACGATCGGGGTGTTTTTAGAAGACTCATTTTTTCCTCTAACCCTATAAATGTCTTTAATATCAGACTTCTTTATTTCACACCCTATAGTGTTGGAAAGACTGGTGACCATGTCTAATAACTCGTTTTTAGATTCATTCGGTTGTATAGGTACGTTTTTAATTTCAAAGTTTGATTTCCTTAAGTCTTGCTGCAAATTCTCAATTTTATCCTCTAGGACAGTAATATATTTTCGATCCTCTTTTGCTTTAATTTCTAGAAGCTCAATTTTTCTCTTCAGGTCTTCATTTTGTGTCGTTACGAAAGCGAGGGAGTTTTCAATACTTGCATTTGTTTCTTTGATCTGTTTCAATGCGGCATCATTGTTATCAAACCTCTGCTTTTGAGTGTTAATGACGTCAGTTATCATCTTTTTCATTTCCTCTCTAAGTTCATAAATAGCGTTCGAGGGTTCGTTGTTGCGTTTCCGTTTAATTCGTTTCGATATAAAATCAGGAGGTGTTGTATAATCCTGTTCTGCTTGGTACGTTTCTGAGTCAGATAACGATTTGTTTAAATTCATTTTATTTGTTGTCTGCTAGTCTCCAAAATAAAAGTAGGATTAACAGTTATAAATAAATACGTTCCTGATGTAATTATTTTCTCGTCCAGTTAATAGCGAGGCTACAGCTCCCGAGCTATTATAACAATAATAGGCAGTAAGCTCCTGTACAATGTTGCATTCAACAGGTGGAAGTCGATCTCGATCGTTTATAGGCGCAAGCGCTTATTTGTTATCAGTGCATGCATCAATCAGGTGCCTAAGAAGCGGGGACTATTCGCTAATTCGCTGAGTTGTAAAGATGGCGCTTACGTTTTGGTGCGTGGTGGGGTTGAAGACAATGTTAAATGCAGTGATGGCGCTTCGTTTTAATGCGTGGTGGGATAGATGACGCAGTTGAGTCTTTGTTTAGAGTACCAGGAGTGCAGTTTGCACAGACAGAATTGCTCTGATTGGGTAATTGTAGATAATGCGTATCTAGTACTTTGCGTAGGTAGAAGTGTGAAAGAGACTCACGCGTGGTTTATCATGTACCAGGGCGACAGGATCACCGCCAGCAGTTTGTTGTTGCACTTTAGAGTTTCTCCTCGCACTTATGCTTTCCTATTATTTACACTGGATTTAAATTTCCAAAAACATTATAAATGAATTATTAACTGACAAAGATATACGTGGACACGTCTGTTTACTTTTACGTCCGGGGGGGAAGAGGAACTAGAGAGGGAGAAGAGGAACTTACTAATACTATAAATTGGAAATTTTGTGAGTATGTATGTGTGTTAATAACTCTTCCACACTAAAACTACTAGTAAGATTTCACTGAAATTTGCCACACAGACAGTTTATGACCTATATTAACATATGAGTAAAACCAGATTGACGCGGTAAACGCGACCAAAACGGGCGGTGCTGCGGGAATTTTATAGTATAAAATAAGTAACAGTGGCCATTAGCTTTACTTTTGCTGCCGTCATTATTCAGCTATATTTCATGGCTTGTTAGCTACAAATAAACCAATAATCCATAAATGTATTAAGCTGCCTATACCTTAGTCACTTCCTGGTCGAAGCCGCTAAACGAATCCAATTAATCAACACAAAAGCGAGTCAATGAAGCGAGTCATGATCATTTCTTTGAAATAAATGTATGATTAATCCCGCAAACAGAATACTCACTTAATAAATTATCAGTGAATGACAACGCACAGTTTAACACTAGTGAAGTATAAAATATTTTTTTTACAAAGCTTTCTTATATCACGTAGAAAAGCATTGAGATTTAAAAATTCATCACCGAGCTAAACGCGTAAGCTGAACGCTTGAAGGTAAGGTCGCTGAAGTCGATTAAATTATCTGCATAATAACTCTAGGTTTGTAAATTATTAGTATTGTTGTATTTAACATTTTATTTGTAAGCAATATTTTAACTTTAACGTTTAATTTGTTTCATAAGATACTAGATTTTCACGCGATTCGGCTTGCTTAAGATCGTTATCACGGTAAAGTATCTGTGTTAAACAAAATTATGAGTTATCTATGTGCCGAATTTCATCTAAATCGGATCAACAGTTTTTTTTTGGGAAAGAGTAAAAACGTCCACCCATACTCACCTTTATCATACTCGTATAATTAAGATTTATGTATTAAATATGACCTAATTTTGTTGAGTTAGACTAAGTATTATTTAAACTATTTTATTACTTTAAACTTATATCTAGTGAGGGAACTATTCTTTTAGCCATATTTCAATAAACAATTTGTTAGAATTCGCGAGTCAGTGGAGCGGGGACGGGTTACGAGCAAAAACTGGGCGACGTGTGAACACGCCGCGCACCGTGCACAATCGCTTTTCAATTTAACTACCCGTTTTTATGTTCAAGCAGTAGTGTCCCCGCCCAAGGATACTTGTTATAATACTAGTCACTTATCTGAACATAGCTTTCTATTCCTCCTTTATCAGTTCTAACAGGTTGACTAGAATTTGCCAGTGTAATAAGCAGGGGTCACTTACTAATTCCTAAAAGGGAGACTTCGAAATGTAATGTTATAGGTGCCTAAACGTATTTGCGTATGCGAGCCACCAACGACTATAAAAAGCAGCATTTGCTTTTCGTTAGTTGTATGAGAAGCAATGACCATTTAAACTAGGTAAATGTGTGTCCACTTTTTTACACCTGTAACAAAAACATATCCAATTAACTTTCTGAAATCACTACATATATTTTCAGTTTTGTTTAAAGTTCACTGCCTGATTTAAATGTTCAGGTTTGCTACTTAAGACCGATTACCATATTTTTGCTATGTGATTGCGAGAGGCAAAAACTGTGACAAGCTGTGAACACGCCGCCTTACAGCCGTGGCGAATGGCGAGCCTGTTCTCAGCCTTATCCTAGTTTTATTTCAGACCACCTAGCTCAACGACTCTTGTGTGATTTGATTTAGAATAGGTTACCTGTTGATTGACAAATCCGTGGCAGCTGGAAATTATACGAATAATTGATTTGCAATTGCTCGGAAACTTGTCATAAAACGACAACTTAATTAGATTTTACAAACTATTACATTTGCTTGCGCAGGAGTCGTAGCGATTAACGCTAATGCCATACATATTTGCATCGAAAAGATACAGAACGAGTTTTAGAATTTAATTCTTTATATTGGTACGCGAAATTTAAGTGTTATTTTGATTTCCGTTTACTTCGAATAAAAATATGTATGTATATTTATTTACTTGGACCCAAATGTAAAACCAATTTTATTTTTAAGGTCAGCAACAAGAGCGTCGCTGCGGACTAAGTTACATTTTTAGTGTATATTCTTACAAACAGCTTTCTTAAGATAACCCAAAATTCTCTCATATATCTCTCCCATAAATCTCATTCATAGAAATATGACAGCCGTAGTACGGAAGTAATTCGTGTAACTCAAATTTTGTTGCCGGTAGCTGAACTTCACTTTATAGTGCTGAGTTCTTGAAGACTCATCTTGGCGAGATGACACGAGGAATGCGGTATGACCGTACTTCGGAAAGCACGTAAAACAGCCAGTCCGCCGCAGCAGTTAATCCGAGACGAAAGCAGTCAAGCAACTTAGACTCGCGATAAAGCCTTCGCTAGATGACTAGCGGAGATATCCTGTGTCTATATGAATATTATTACGTTTGTCCATATGAACTACATACATATGTACGTTTAAGGGTTCATTTACATTTTCCATAAGATTTAGGTGTCAAACGAGCATCTGATGATACCAACTCCAAGTAGAACAGATGTTGTACTGGAAATCAGTCATAGAAGCGCTGCTTCTACCACGGTGTACAATGGTCGCCTCATAAGTGAGTCGGCAATCATACCCTTCCACCGAAGAGCAAGATTGATTTACACTAGAAATAAATGTGGCAGTGTTACTTTCCCGGTCGAACCATACTCGATCTACCACCTTACAAACATACATCTAAAACAGAGCTTAGCCAACACGAACCGGGTCTAACATGTTCAATATCAGTAGATATATTTATATATAAGTTAATTTTAACTTTAATCTCAATGCTTTCATTTTGTCTATGTATTACGTAAACTTGCATAATGAATCTTAATGATTACACCGTAATTAAAAGTTCTCATTATAATTTTAAAAGCAGATCGTCAGTCTATAAATAAGCGCGTTTACGCGCGCCAGTGCGCTCGGGCGAGCACTGGCCGCTGGCCGCAGCCGGCGCCGCGTTTTTCTGCGACTAATTAACGCATCATGCGATTATCCGCCCGATTTGCTCGCTTATTGCATTACTTGCACTACTTTTTGTGTTATGACGTGGAGCGTGCCACGCGCAGGTGGCGCTGCTAATTAAATTAGCTCGTATCGATGTATCGATAGCCGGTTAATTTACATTTTAATATGGCGGGACACGATAAGATGGTATCTGCTTCCGACGTCCCCGTGGCCCGCCGCTAATGGAGCCTATTGATCGCTAGATAGGGCTCGCCTAGGGTTCCCATATTTATATAAGATCTTTAGCCCCTCGTGCCGCTTCCTGGTGATGTTGCATCTGACACAAAGATTACAAGACCCACTTCGCAACATTGAAATTGCGAGTAATATTGTATAAGGGTAAGTCGATATGTCATTAAAAACATAAGAAACACTTTTTTAAATAATGTATTTATATAAATTAAAAGATTATGCATTTTTATAATACATATATTAGATTTATTTCATAAAACGTAGTAAGTCTTACGCATGATACTGTCATAAACGCTACTAACATTTTAAGAATAATCCTGGACGATCTTATTTTTCTCATAGTAACTTCAGCTAATAGTAGGTATGATAACATTTTTTTTACATTTCTGAAATGACATCCCACCGCCGACGACAATACTGGCACCTCTAGTGTCGCCTTAAGCGGCAGTTCTCATGCAACACCTATAAATTCTTCAGCGTCGATAGGACGGGTGTCGCATTGTGCCACATTGTGCCACGGTGCGCCACGCGGCTGGGAAACGCAGCACAATGCTGATATCATATCTGGCGTCGGAATGCGCTCAAATTACGCAGGCACCCTAAACGGTTCGATAGATCTGTTGCTACCGACACTTACAGTCGCTAGGCTTGCTCATTCCTTTTACCTTAAAGCCGTGTTATACTATAAAGATGAAGAATACTATAAATACTACGCACACTTCATAATGTTATTCTGTTATAAAAAAAATACCACTAACTTGTATATTACAAATAATGCATTGTTCACAATACTTATTGTTTTGAAATCAGCGCTACGAATTTCGCATGATTATAAGTAATCGTTCTTTTCCCTTTTTTGGAATCTGCAAAAAACAGATTTCCATAAATTGGGACTCTCTTTGCAGCTAGTCAGTGACGTTTAAATCATTTCGGTCGATTGAGGCGTTGGCGTGAAATTTTTCAACATATTATATTTATTAAAGAAATACATACAGCCATAACTAGGACTTTCTCTTTAAAAGTCAGTAATTTTTTTACGTAAACTTGTTTAAAAACAGGGCAAAGAGCTGTCCTCATTGCGGATAAATGAGAAGTGATCCGTACTAAGTCCCATAGCAGTATTTAAATATATTCGTTGTGGTGTATACACATATGATGATTCAATTAATGTAAGAGGATATGTTTCATGTACTCGTATAATATACATCTTGAAAAAAAATAGCTACAATGTTTATACAATTGTCATAAATTGAACATGTTAATGTTTCAAACTACACAAAACTAGATAAACATTACAGTAAAATACGAACACCTTTTAATAAACCAGTGTCGTTTTGTAACTGATCTTTTCATTAGTCGCATGCAACAGGCAGCGGCAGGACTTGTCATCGCACCGGACTTAAACGAATAGCGAATACTTTTTATAAAATAAGAACAGCAGGCAGTTCCGAAGAGCCTTTGCATTTATTTTAATATAATAACAGTGGTAAGCGCTGCTGTGTTCTACTTTGGAGGCTGTGACAAGGGAAACACACTAATCCGAGGTGTTCCAGCTTAGTCCTCACTCCTCCAGTCCTTATGTGAGGTTGATTACAGGTAGCCACGAACGGCAGAGGAAACTTATCATCAGATGGACTACGAGATCGTTTGTTATTTTTGTTTTAAAAAGTACCAAGTTTTTAGTAAAATACGCTATATATTTCTGAAATGTACAGGTATTTATAAAAGTTAAATAAGTTTTGAAGGTGGTAGAACTCTTTGTGGTTCGACTCCGGAAACACCACCATCACACCTACTTTTGGCTAATAACAGCAGGGTTGTGGGTTATTGTGTTCTGGTGTGAAGGGTGTGGTAAGGGAGACATACTTTCCCGTGGCATTCCATCTTAGTGCTCAGGGGTAGCAAGGCATCTGTGGCTAACCTTAGATGAGACTTTGA
>DWLI01004966.1:0-10433 GCA_018249915.1 Cecropterus dorantes dorantes
GGACTTGAGCACCCCCGATATGTGTAAGCGTACCATTTTTTTTTGCCCAACGAAGTGGGCACGGGTCTGCTAGTTGTGTTATAAAGAGAAGATATTTACTTTGATTAATTCCATAGTTCTAAAGAAATTTCATCGAGAATATTTAAAAGCTTCCGTTATTCAAGAGATTACTTAAAAAAAGCTGCTCTTTACCTTTTTTATTTAAGTTAACCGCAAAGCTCTTAGGTTAGGTAGGGTTATATCCTCACAAAGAACTGCACTGCGCATATTAAGGCTAAATTTAATCCTGTGAATGAATGTGCTCATAAATAATGGTGCTCTTAGTGCGATGTGACATTAGGGTAGGTAGTTTAAATTAATAAACACATTAGAGGCAGACGAAGTCTACTTACGGTGAGGCTACATTACGTACAGATTTACTACAGCGGTTCACTAAGAGACGGACGGAGGGAAAGTGCTTTTACTAAATATTAAAATGGTTAATTATATCATATTGTACTCTTAGCACTCATTTCGATTTGAGAAGAGTTTTAGAATATGCTTTAGTTAGTTGTTGTTAGATCCTAGTCCCAGTACCCAGACATGATATGTCGAAAGATAGATAATAAACAATTGAAGAGCTAGGAATATTTATTTAGAAGAAGTAACACAACTGTGTCCAAGTCTGCTTATTTGAAAGCTATTTAGGATTAGACGATTTTTGCGTGTTCACTACTCACATGTCATAAAACAAATTAATATCTATATAATATTGAGGGTAGAGGGTTTTTAGCGTAATTGTATTCGCTACGAGCCCTAATGTGGTCACAGCATTAAAATACAAGCGGGTTCCATCTCGCATTGTTTGCCAAGTTCACTGCAAAGTATGTTACGTTAATGAAAACTAAAACTTAAATTAAATATGATTCGGCCATTGTTGCCTCGCGGTATGATGTTTGTCTCCCAGTTTTAATACACGTTATATTGTTTTAGGCGAATTAAGAGTATGAGAACTCTACGTATGGGAAACTAGCACACTGTGTCCGAAATACTTGCTCTACATTTAATCATATTACCTGTGTACATAAAATGTGCATTGTGTTCTATGATATGATAATGAAGTAGTACTTAATTAGTGTGAATAGTGAATATTTTAACGTGATTAGGCGCTGTGCACACGAGAACAATTTTGAGTTGAGTTTTGGACAAAATCCTTTGTTTTATTTTTCTATATTCAACATTTATAACACTAATAACTGCGAAAAACATAGAAAATGTTTCTGTCCAGTTCAGAGACGTAGCATGCTAAGGCTGAAGGGGTTGGCCCGTCTCGGGCGGTACATTTTGGAGAGAAGGGAGGGTTTCGGCGAAGTCAGCTTTTTCGTATTGTATAATACAAGCAACAATAAATTTCCATACAATACGTACGAAACCAGGTCGCGCACAGATCAATGATACTGGGCCCTGCCTGTCGAATACTGAATCTGTCAGATACTAAAGCCGAATTTTTCTTTTTAAGTTACGTTGAGTTCTTTGCGGTGCGCCTTAAAGCCTTAGAATTTTTTTATTAATCCAACAAAATAAGATTTATTTATTTGTACTAAACGGTGTCAAAAGAAAGGTGAAAATTTTAGAGTGTATGTACATAAATGTACGTAAGTATATTTTTTGGCACAGGCTGTGGCCTAACCGGCTTAATGGATTTTAAAATACGAGGTGTCGTTAGATTCGCCTTGATAGTGTGCAAGACACTGAGGTATATTTAAGTTTCACTAAATCAAGATGGTGTCATACGTTTCTTTTAGGCATGTCATATACATTGAAGTGGCAAACGAGATCCACCTGATGGTAAGTGGCCACTGCCATCCTTGGACATCTGTAATCAATCTCAGATAAGATCAGGTCTTACCTGAGGTTGGCGACAGATGCGTTGCAACTGCTGAGGACTAAGTTGGAATTCCTCGGAGTAGTACGTCTTCATTACCACACACTTCAGACCAAAACACAGCAGCGCTTAACAGTATTGTTATTCAGCAGAAACAGGTGTGGCGGTGAGGCTTCTGGAGTCGAACGACAAAGGGTTCTACTACCTTCAGGACCAAAACCAAGCCAAGTTTAAATCTATTTGCACAGTTAGGTTTATATTTTTTTAAATTTATAAAATAAAATTTACGAGTTATTCATTCACTGTTAAAATATTGATTCTGACATTTGATTTTATACGTGAATTCTATGTCGATTGTAGCTGCAGTTTATTTTGGAGCTTTCACCAAATTTTCAGATGTTTCACGCATGATAAAATGTATTCGTACTGGCAGTCCGCTGCAGATAGTTGATTGTGACAAATAATAAAATGAAAAATGATTTTCCACTCACCATTTGGACATGTGAAGATGTTGCCCTGGAAATAAAAAAATATACTGTTAGAAAAATCTTGTTCTTATCTTATTATCTTATTAAGTACGACTAGTTGTAGTAGGAGTAGATATTAATCTTATAGTAGTAAGTACGAGTAAATTCTTTTTAGCAAAATATCAGTGCATTCATCTATTTAAGTTATTTTTTATTTTACCGTACCCTAAGTATGATTACAAATAAAAATAAATAAGTTGGAGGACAGACAATAAAAGAAATTTCTAGTTTTTTATATCTGTATGTTTGAATAATGTCAAACCAGAAATAATCTTGCAATTCTATGTAAGTTTTCCTTACAAATATTGACAAAAGCGTAAAAAATGAAAATCATTATTTTTTTGCTTTCATAGTATTCGTATTAATATATATTATTTCACTTCTAGGAAGCTGTTATTATCAACAATGTTGGACCTCAAAGGGCAATATAACGTACGTGCTTGTATGTGGTTTTCCAAGAAAGTCCTAAGAGTACCAAATTTACAAAGTATACTTGAAAACTTCGGGCAGATGTTTATAATTGACTATTATTAGAAGTAGCAACTGTCAGGAGACTTGAGTGTTTTTTAAACTAAAATAAAAACATGTAGTGCACTTTGTAATAAATCCACCCCAATGTGCATGTGTAATTGTAATTAATCCCAAATAATCCTGTACTGAGAAAAATAGCGACGCATCTGCGGCTAAGATGCGTTGCTATTTTTGTTACACAAAACAATGGGAAATACACCATGAAACCTAGTTCTCATAGCCTATAAGTTTATTTTTTGTTTTCCAAAACAACATTCGCAGTTGGCAGGTTGGCACATAGGGGAAAGTGGGTGCGAGGGCACCCGCCACCCGTGACCGCTCGACCGCACAGAACAATTGATAAATTGATCCAATTCAAAACCCAATTTGTTCGACATTAGCTATATTTGTTGACAACTGTCGCACTAAGACCAAAACGTGAATTTATATAATAACTAGAATTTTGCTGTATTTTACACAAAGAAGAAGCCTTTTTGTATGAGTTATACCTTAGTTAATTATTATTATTTTCTTTGAAAACACATTAATATTTCAATTGTAATTTAATAAACAAACTGTAAGATTTTATGAGAGCTTACTAACACACGTTTTTTTTACTTTGTCATGTTTATAAAATCTCAAAGTCGTCCTTGTCAAGGAGGTCTTAAAATATCTAGCTATCACAAAGGTAAATAACATTAACTGAATTTTATGAAAATATACAAAAATATTCAAATAAATTCTCTAACATACTTACTGGGTTTTATAAACTTCAATTATCTCATTTATCACATTAGCCTCTTATTTACACAAATAATGGACAATATTTGAATTTTTAAAGCAGAATTTTTGTCATGCTTAAAGAATTTAAACTCTTATTTAAAAATATTTGGGAACTACCCACTAAAAAGATTATTTTAGGCATATTTGATAACCCTTTCACCTTATCACTACGTTGACATGTATGCAAATCCATCCGTTAATTGCATTCGAACTCGATCAGCACCTACTGGCCAATGTTTGCGTGTCCGGTATTGTCAACACTGCGATACGTCAGTGCTTTTACTAAATCAAACAGTTGTTGAAAGTGCGCTGGCCGCAAAGTTTATCTAACCAGTTACAGAATAACTATTTGCATTGGCACGTAGATGAAAGTTGTTTAGATTCGAATCTTTGTTCTGCAAACTGGGTTCTGTATGCGTACCATGTCTGTGATTTATCCTTGGTACATTTGTGTTTAAGATGCATTTTTTTCTGTAGTTAGTACGTACTAATGAATTGCAAACATTTGTTAAGTTTAGTATTAAACGAGGTCGGTTGTCGAATAAGTGATAGCGAAGAGAAATGTATTGATTTTTTAATGAATTTCACTCGATAAAATCTTATTTAATTCTCTTGCCTATTGGTTAACTTTTTAATATGTTAGCGTTTAGAAAATTACCTTCACTATATACGTATATCTTATATATGGGTGTTTTTTGGTCCAGTATTTTTTAACAGTCACTGCTTAGTGTTTCGTTCTGCACTGCGTAGTTATTTCGAGTGCTTGTTAATATTACATAATACTTAATTATAGATTTAAACAAAAGCTATATCTATATCTGGAATGCGGTGAATACAAATGTGTATACGAGTCGTTAGAAATTAATTACATTTGTGACCAATCTCATGTGTACAAATTCTATCTGGAATTTATTACCGCTGTTTATAAGCTGCAGTTACCAGTACCCATCAGGCGGACTACATGTCCCTTTTCTTCTTCTAAAAATAACAGAATAAAGAAAAATCAACAGTGGCAAACTGCTCCTAAATATACGTATGTAAGCTTTCCCATTTATAGTTAAAGTTCTACTATAAATTTTACAGTATGATGTAACGGGAAACTATGGCATTGATATATCGCTTTGGCCACATTTATTTTAATCACGACGCTAGGAACAATAAATCCACTATATTTTGCTCAAAATGTGTCGCTAAAGCCTCGTAAATGTTGGGAATTTATGCATGAAACTTTTGTAATTCATTTGTCAAAAGTACACAATATATGCATTAGCGACGGTTATTATGAGAACAGTAAAAATAAAATTATAACTCGAATATCACACACGTTAATGTTCCTAAAAGTTACTTTAACTCTACGTTCGAGTAGGTATACACAGCGGCCATATAAAATTAAGGCAAAGGCTTAATTAAGACTAAGAGTAGGAATCTCGGAGAAGAATATTCAACGGATATAATCTTTTCTTTGGGGAAAAGTTTTAATACTATTCTGTTTGATCTTATAAAGGTATTTTATTGACAATAATGTCGATATGAAATATAGACTTATTTGATAAGATAAGAGGCCCATCTGTACAACATAAACTTTTTATATTTTAATTAAATATTTTAAAATATTGAATTCCAAAATGCTATTCAAAGTTTATAGCCATGATTTTGAAACTAGTGTATGCCTTATAACTATGCATTAATTGCCAAATAATGGTTTGTTTACCATACAATGCCATCTTTGATCTGACCAAAACAAGCAGAGTTAACATTCTGGCTACTGTGGCCAACTTTATCACCTAAAAATCAGGATTTGTATAAACTAAAATTTGTCCTATTTTAATTTAAACGTAAATTCTAAACATTTGATTATTAGAAATAAATAAATGTTTAGATAAACTTAAATAAATCACGATTTTTTTCACGTTAGTTTTGATATTGAAATTTGAATGAATTACATTAATAATAAAATGTATTTTAAAAATATTTTTAGTTTTGCGTATACAAAATATAAAAACTAATAAGTTTTTGTAGAACAAATCCTTAAAAAACTATTTAGTTGGTTACTTGTCTGGTTACGGTTAGTTTATTTTCGTTTGTGTTTGGAAGATTATTAAGAATGGATATCAATTTTTAAATAGATGGTATTGTTCTCTATTGTAATACCAAATAATAATTCTTTGTTCTTTACAAAAGAGATTGATTTGATTGTATAAAAAGGCATATCAATGGTATTACAAGAT
The DNA here is from genome assembly GCA_018249915.1 of Cecropterus dorantes dorantes. Lineage (NCBI taxonomy): Eukaryota > Metazoa > Arthropoda > Insecta > Lepidoptera > Hesperiidae > Cecropterus > Cecropterus dorantes. The sequence continues at coordinate 5,913 of DWLI01004966.1, forward strand.
TTGCAACGTCCGAATTATGAATCCTTCTCTTTTAACTTAATTTACAAGCTGACCTCCTATATCCTAGATAGTATTAAAATTCACGTCACGTTAGTCACAGATGCGTTGTTACCCCTGAGGACTAAGATAGAATGCATCGGAAAAGTATGTCTCCCTTCCCACAGCCTTTTGAACAGAACACAGCAGCGCATAACACTGCTGTAATAAGGCAGAAATAGGTATGGCGGTGGTGTTTCCGGCGTCGAACCACAAAGAGTTCTACCTTCAAAAGTATTGGCAAAAACTCCCATTAAGGGGAACTCACGTTGAGAGCGACATTAGTTCTACCGGGGAGGTACCACCGACACACCTATTTCAAGCGTGAAGCAGTTCTTACTTTTCGTTGGAAGAGTGTGGTTGCTGGCTCATTTATTTAAAAGGCAAACATCTTAGTTCTCGGGAGTAGCAACGTATCTATGACATCAGAAAGAAACCCTGTTCTATATGAAGTTGATTACAGATGTGTATGAGTGGCAGTAACCATATGCCATAAGTTGGACTACAAGCTTGTTTGCTACTTCAGTCTGATAAAAAAATCTCTCTAAAGGGTTTATGAATAGATTATTTACATTTCAATTTAATCAATTTTATTAAGTTATCTCAAGTAATAAAATAGTCAGGTCAGTACTTGATGAAAATAGAGTTTTTAAAATATAACCATTTTAAGATATACGACACAGCGGAGTATTAAATTTTTCATCACAAACTATAAAAGGCAGCCAAGGGTGCAATCGGGACGAAATTGTCCCGGTTGGTACTCTCTGAATCTCGTAAAATAAGTTTATAAAATAAGTGAAATATGGTTAAAAAGTACGATATTTCTTCAAATAAAATTAAATTAAATAAGACGAGATTTTGCTCGACACTGTGGTATATGAATGTGTCGCGAGTCATAAATATTTATGGCTCTAAACATACTATTATGATATAACGTATGATTTATAATATTTTAATGCAAGAAAAATACATATCTATTGTCCATTATGTAACAAAATATCAATAACATTTTAACGCTATATTGGTTTATTGTGCGCTAACTATAAGAACAAACTTACAAAAACATATTTTAATCGCAATACAGATGATGTCTATATTGTTACATACAAAATATACGTATCGCGTCTGCATCGCGTTCGTATCGAAACTGCTATCATGTACAAAGGTCCTAAGAAAATAAAATATATTTTGCTTCGAATAAAGTCGTTCCATTTCAGAACGAAATCCCGACTACACCCTTGTACGGAGAGCTTATTCTTAACATTACATTGTAGGCGGCTTACCTCAGAGCTGGTGGGTGTGGCGGAGAGGAAGAGGAGCGCGACGACACTCAGTGTCGCCCGACACCTTATCAACATCGTAAATCTGCGAAACGAAACATAATATTTTAGTTTTCTACGAGACGGAAGCCGTACATTCTGCTAGTAATAAGGCTATGAACGTTTTTATCTCTATATTGTTACACAAGCCGTTGGCGCAAATACAGCTACTCATCAATTCTGAATGACACTCTTTGCGGAGAAAGTATCTACTTTAAGTCACTAGCGTTATCTTTATATTAGAGACTACTCCATAAACTTCTAAGGGGATAGAGTCTTCGCGTTGTCATAGCGTAACTGCGGCCTTTTTATTATTTAACTAGCTATCCTCCACGGTTTCACCCGCTATTTCAAAACAAAAATACAAACAAATATAGTGTGTTTTATAGCCTATAGCCTTCCTCGATAAATTTTCTATTCAACACAAAAATATTTTTTTGTTCCTGAGATTAGCCCGTTCAAACAAACAAACTCTACTGTTTTATAGTATTATTATAGAGAATGGTTATTTCTAAGATGTAGAGTAATATTTGGATACTTGTGGTTTACGATCTTTCTGGTGTCATTTTAGCAGTTCACTTCGTTACCTTCTAGAACCTTCTAGTGTTAGGGGTGATACATAATAATATATAGAGAACCAAGTATACGGCGTTCCTGTTTAGTTTCCAGTGATAACAATATTGGTAGATTATGTCAGTGTCCTTAAGCTTATTATTTCTTTTAAAATATGTCACATAAAGTTAAAGTAGATAGTATTTTTTTAGAGAAGTTTTATAATTTTCAGATAAACATTTGCTTGTTATAATTCCATTTATTTAAACTCTATGTTAGGGAATAATGTCTTGTCTTGCTTGATACCGACTCTACAAACTCTACTACTACAAACTTAGAAGATTAAGAAGTTACTTTTGAACAAACAATCGAATCATTTTCGTTTTTCGTGCCCTTCATAAACGTAGTGTGCATCTTTGCACTATAAATACAGAAAAAAACGACTATTCTCAGAGTAAGACAATTCTTAGAAAAGCAATATTTTACATGTTACATGTAACTCGCCTTATATAAGTCTCGCCTTTCAGTTATAAGTCGAAAAGCGGAATCAAAAACGTTTACAAATTACACGTGTATGGCGAACGTGACTCAGATAACTAGATTATTCACGCCAACCTTTCATATAAGCTATAAATAGCTGCCTGTGCACCGTTGCATTCGTCTCGTTGCGAAATTAAAGTAACAAAAATGTCTTTGGGCGAATTACAATGCTGTTGACCCCGTGACTATAGTCTGAAAATCAACCGTCTACTTGTAAGTTTGGAAAGGGTCGGTCCCTAACTAATTATTTTTGGATACACGAACAAGCGATAGTTTAATTCTGATACAATGTTAAACTTATTGGCATTTATTATTACTGTACTCGCTTACGTACATAATTATCCTACAAACGTCATCATCATTTGTAATTAAAATACCTAAATTTACTTGAAAGTAGTTAGATATAAGTACTGAATAATAATGATACAATTAAGCAAAGTGTAATCGTATACGTGAAATCATTAAAAAGCGTAAAACCAGCGAGAAAAAATAAAAAAATAAAACGAAACAATTCAAATTCGAAACGCGTTCGAAATTCAAACCAACGCGTCACTATGTAAGAACGGAGCCGGGAGTATATAAAACAAAATGGCGGATTCGGGTGGCCGGGCCGCCCAATGCACTCGCGTTTATCGCCCGGCGTATCGAGAGCCGGGTTGGCAACGCCGGCCGCATTCCTGCAACAGCGCGGCAACGTCGCAAGCGCTAACACAACCCGTGCCTTTGTCGACGCCGTGACGTCACGAGCCGATGATAAATGTACAACGTTCACGTGTGAAAATGAGCGACTTTCGAACGCTAAAAAACATCATACGATTGTTAAAAACAATTGAAATTGTGCACGCTTTCCGTTGATTGCATACGCATGCATTTTTATAGGTCTCATTTTGTAAGGGTGAAACGTTTGAAAACCCTTAAATATAAACATGTAAACGTATTTTCAAAGGTCATGGTGATTATATAATGACACGTACGATGTACAGCGTTGTTCGTGAGATATATGACGTGCTTACTAACTTAGTCGTAGTGGATGTAACGCAACTAGATTCGTTTTAGTTTAAATCTAATTTACTTAGTTCAAGTGCCTAATTTCTAAACAAACAATATTACGCTAATAGAAATCACAGCTACAAATTGAAACATAATAGATTAAAAGGGTTTTTATAAGAAATAGCTCTATATTTTGTTTCAATCGATGTTAAGTAATAAGAAGACAAAAACGTAAAACAATGAAAAATGAACCATGAATAAAACATCTTTTGTTAATTTCATACCAACTCTAATAAAATAAAAAACTAACTGGATCAAAAATGTGATCAATGGTTTCTGAACGAATTATAAACACGTACAAAGCTAAAAAACCTAAATTATACTTTTTTTTTATTTCATACGATGTTTTTACGATAGAAGTAGAATCTATACTTATTATTATAAATCATACCTACATTATTATAAAGTAGAATTTGTATGGTTGAACGGGCTAATCTCAGGAACAACTCGAATTCGAATTGAAAAATTCCTTTTGTTTTGAATAGTCCATTTATTGAGAAAAGCTAAAGGCATATATAACATGACGCTATGTTTATATGTTTTTTTTTTATTTAGTAGCGGGTGAAACCGCGTAGCACAGCTAGTTTTATATAAGATCCGTATGGTCCAAATATTACTAGTTTGTGCGTATGTGACCCCGAACGGTAGAGACGGTATGAACGTATGAAACTCATATAAACAGACATGCGATGATGTTCTATGAGTATAAGATTATACATGAATTATTGTTGAAAGTAGGAGATTTGAAAATATTTTTCTTTACAAGATTGAGGCATCAAATGAGCATGCACTTTTCTTGATAGTATGTAATAATGTGTGCTTTATTTGGAAAAAACAAAATATTAAATAATTAAATAACAATGACAGGGGTATTAAATAATAATATATATAAACTTTAACAACGATGTAATTGGTTGTGTCCGACCGAAAGTCGATTTTCGGCCGAAGTGAAGCCAAAATTAAACAAACTTAGTTCCAAATTCGCTAGGAGTGAACATTTTAAAAAAATGTATATAAAGATTTA
>DWLI01004967.1:0-10433 GCA_018249915.1 Cecropterus dorantes dorantes
GTAACGATTTTAATGCCATTTATACCTCCTTCTCGCTCGCACATAATATAAAATGTTACGTGTGAGTGAGATAAATGTACACAATTTTCATATATTTTTTTACAACTGGCGTAAGTTATTTAATGTTAATAGAGGACTAGTAGGCATTAATTTGTTAATCTTGGGTTTATCGAAAATCTTATGACGAAATTATCTTAAATGATTTCGTTATTAATTACTTTAGATTAAAAAAAACTCACTCATGAACAAAGTCTATACCCTATACTTATATTATAAAGCAGTAGAGTTTGTTAGGTTGAACGGCCTAATCTCAGGAATTACTGGTTCGAATTGAAAAAATATTTTTGTATTGGCTCATAAATTTATCGAGGAAGGCTGTAGTCTATATAACATCACTTATTTATAGTTTGTTTGTTTTCTTTCTTATGGAACCGCGGATCACAGCTAGTATTATATAAAAATTCAGATGGGAAAATTCACAAAACTTACCACGGTGTTCAAAGTCACACAAAACTTAATGTAGGTAAGTGCTTCAATGCGGTATTCCTGAGACATTTCTTGTTTAAGTTCTCTTTTAATGTCCTACATAATATTTTTAGTTAATAATTGGGCATATACAAAAATATCTATATCAAATGAAAACCAATTATAAATGACGAGACAAAGAGAGATAGGCGTATATAGTACATAATTAAAAACGTTAATTCGTACGGCTTTGTTTTGCAGTTCTATCAACTTAAATACATAATTAGTGCAATTTCGTTATATAGTTCTGTCTACCTAGGCTAGTAAGCGCCCATTTGCAAGCCTAGAGCTTTGGAGCACAGCTAAAATTACACCCTTATGCTTGAGTGGAGTCCGTTGACCCAGTAAGCGCCAGTCATAAGCGCCTGGCCACGAAAGCTTCCCTTAGCGCGGTTAACTCTGAGCGTTGAGTGAATTGTGTCAAATTTCGCTACAGATTTTAGTAAATTTCGTGGCCTCATTGGACACATACATACGTTTTCGACGTTCAAAGCGGAAGCTTTCAGCGCAAAGCGATTTGCGCGATTGTTTCGTGGCCGCAGTAAGACCTGTTGCCCAATTTGTCTGTAAACTGGTCGCTTGATGTCTTTGAGAGGTCTTTGTTGCAGTCGAGAGGCATTGAAGTAGTAGCATAAAGCTGATTGACCTCTTCACAATGTTGGTATCTAAATAAAATCCAGTGGAAAATGTTTACATTTTTCTTTTATATTTTATTTGTGGTACTTTGTGGTTTGAATGTGACAGAACTACTGAACTTACTTTCTTAAACTAAGTGTTAATCGCTGGTGTTACCTCGTTTAAAGATTTTGGTAAGGTAAATACAGGGTTTGAAGGTGGTAGAACTCTTGTTGGTTCGATTCCGGGGGCACCACCACCTAATAACAGCGGTTTGGCGATGTGTTCTGGTTTGAAGGATGTGTTATAAGGGAGACATATGAACTTATCTTAATAAGGAGTTAAAAACATTAAAACTATAGGTACCAGGACGTCATAGATTTGAAAGGATACTAAATTCTTCATTTTTATGCGAATTATCAAATCCTTGAAACTATACTTATCAAAAGTATAAAAAAATAAGTTTGAAAACTGTAGGTACCAGGACGTCACAGTTGAAAAGAGCTACATTTTTCATTTTTACACTATAACGAATCCAGCGTACCTACGGAGCGGGGACCGCAACAATTGCATCAAACCTGCATTCAGAACTTCGTTCCGTTTGGAAGTGGGTCGATAGGGGAACAAGGCACCCAATTTGTTACAGAACTAGTTTATGTCATACCCTAAAATTGTGCGGTGAGCTGACAAGTAAAAATGGCTATATTTTATATCTGCAGTTATGATATCAACTTGTACCGTGAGATTAACATGTCGACGTTCCGTGAACATTCAATGTTTTAACTGTATTAAAAGTCATGCAGAGGTGTGGACTTTTGGAAGTAGCAAACGAAAATGCAGTCACAGGTGGACTGCATGTTCTCTCGGGAGTACCATCACCTTATCATCGGACAAGAGTCATGCTGCACCATCGAGAATGACAATGATCACCCCACATAAGACCAGTCTTACGGTCTGAACTGCTATGGCTCGGCAAATATGTCTTCCTTACCAGACCCTTTCGCCTAGAACATCATTGCCATCGACATTGCTGTTATCAGACAGAAGTAGGTGTGACAGTGGTGCCTCCAGAGTCGAATCACAAATGGTACTTATTAAATAATCTTACTTAGAATGTTATATCTACCTAACTTTTAAGCATAACTGAGTACAAACACTCGACCCCTTAATCGGGGGTCCGAGGTTTGAACCCTGGGCCCGCCTCTGAATTTACAAAGTAAGAAATGAATTTCAACTTCCGATAGCGGTGACTATCGGTAAAAAACCTATTAGACGAAGAGGTCTAGAAGTAGATCTCAAAAGTAAAATATCGATAGATAACGGTGAAACATTACGAGAAATCTTACACGTCTGAGAGTCCTTTAAAAAGTTCTTATATTTAGGTCTCAATTGGGTATCTTCAACCAATATGTACGTGGTCAGCACGACTATGGTTTAAAGTCCTCTAGGAAAGGCACCCGTGCCCAACAGTGGACAAAAATGAGTTAACAACGAATCTTACTTAAGAGACCTATTTCCAACTTTTACAAACGATGCAATGGGATCACGCCAAAGCTTATCGATTACACTTGATTTTCTTGACTTTTTGTATCTAATTCAGACTGTAGCGTTTATTTAACTAGGTCGTGGCTTGTTTTGTGACAAATCGGAGTCGCTCCGAAGGAACAATATCCGGGTCGCGTTTCACGAGAATCGGTGACGTCACGGGATAATGAGGACTTGTCTTTATTTCGCCTTTTGTTTCTGCTTTTCGTTTGTGAATTTTTGGTTTGTTTTTTTAACGTTCAAGGGATTTGAATTGACTATGCTAATATGTTTACTGAATTGACTATACAATCGAGGGTCCGAAGTTTAAATCCCAGGCACGCACCACTGGTTTTTCTAAATTATGCGCTTATTAGAAATTAATTATCACTGTTTTTCGGTAAAGGAAAACATTGTGAAAAACCTGCACATCTGAGGATTAAAAAAAATATTGTCAAAGATGTGTGAGTCTACCAATTCGCACTTGGCCAGCGCGGTGGACGATGACCTAAAACTCTCCTATTCTGGGAGAAGACCCGTGCCCAGCGGTGGGATAATAATGGGTCGGTGATGGCATTTTGATGAAATAGATCCGGATGAAGATTTGATGCGAAGTAAATTAAAGTAACAAATGTTTATTTGCAGTCTACTCATGTTTTTACTATCACTTATGAATGTCTTCGATATATATATAAAGGTTGAAGAGGTACTGTAGCAAGAATAGTGACAACTACGAGGTACAGAATCCAGCACGATCCGTCAGAAACAGGTGTGACATCACAACGTAGTGTAAGTAAAGTAGTAAGTTTTTGCCAATATTTTGTTTCCGAGTTGTTGACTAATCATAGTTATTTGTAGCTTAATTTAAACCATTAGAGGCAGATTTCGTAGAACGGGTTTTCAAACTTTGTAACAATAATTACCAATCAACTCAGCTACCTGGTAGAAAGTAGTCAATTTCATCAGATGTTTGCAATACCAGTTAATTTTCCCACTTAACTTTCCGAAAAATCAACTCTGCCCGTGGTCCGAACTACCGGCACGGGTCAAACTACAACATCAGACACTGGCAATTTTTCCAAGCTTTTATTCCGAACAAAAATAGCAAACTAAATATTCGTAACAGGAACCCAAAAAGTTTCAACGGACCAAACCGCGAACCGGAGAGCGGTTGTTCGATAAATATTTCATACGAGCCCACAGCGTTTGATAAATATTACATCGAGCTTTTGTTACCTACTGGATCCGTCAAAAACATAAACAAATCTAGTTGCGAAGTACTTTCATACGTGTTGATGTATAGTGAAAACAATTCAACTTTGACACTTTACAGTTTTTGCGGGCGATAGATTGCGCAAACTTTGGTTGGGCAAAAAATCGATGAAAGTATTAATAGAAGATGAATTCAGTTCACCTTATTTTAGAGGCAAACAAATAACAGAGTTAAACAAAGGCAGGATTCAAGGGTTGTGATTTATCATTATTATTATTATTATTATAACTCCTAATGATGTAATTTAAATTTAAATGTCTTATATGAATATTTTACGAAATTTCAATAAATGAATATATAATATATACTTCTATACTAATATTATAAAGCAGTAGTTTGTTTGATTGAACGGGCTACTGGTTCGAACTTAAAAATATTTTTGTGTTGAATAGTAAATTCATCAAGGAAGGCTATAGTCTGTATAACATCACGATATATTTGTTTGTTTGGTTTTTTGTTTCATATGTAATAGCGGGTGAAACCGCGGAACGCAGCTAGTATCCAATAGATCCCAAATAACAAGTATTAGGAAATCATAAAACAAAAGATAGTTTCAGATAAATACTGGAAATAAAGTCTATATACTACTATAGACTTCTAAACGCTATTATGTTTTGTTTTAAAGGGCGTGGATAAGGTAGAACTTACAAGAGTATAAACTTACAAGAGGCGTTTCAGCTTAGTCTTCAAGGATAGAAACGTCTCTACGATCAACCTCAGAGCAGACTTCAATTCTATTTGATTATAGAATTCTATAGAAAGACTTATAACTAGATAGGCCATATCTTAAAAACGAAGACCAGTGGTAAAGAAAGGGAGAAAGGTAAAATAGCGATACGTAGAGGAAAGCTATGTCCAGTAGTGGAATTTCAAAAGGCTGATGGAGAGAAAGATGAATGAGTGTATACTGCAAAATTGACAGCGAGCTCGTTTGCTACTTCAGCTTTATAAAAAATGAACCTTCGGAAAAAAGTCGACAAGGCGATATAAATTCAAACCTCACCCACATCCCGCGTCTAAGCGGAAATCATTTGCGCCAATCTTCGAACCATCCTCCCTGGGGTGATTTAATAGGGCCGATGCTTGAGGAACATCGGTAAATATAATTTTTGGTAAGAAAATATTAGCCTTGTACTTAGTTTCGTTGTTTGACTTCTGCAATTCTCTTGCGAGAATTGGTAGGTACTCAAGAAATGTCTCGTTAATAATGATCGAACATTCGATGTCATTTGTCGAAGTCATGGCATGAACCTCTTCAAAATGAGACCTTAAGGACAATCAGTATTACGAACTATACACATTTTCCAAAACATTTCATTATAGCTAAAAAGTAAAATCTTTATTATGATTTTTTATTACAGATTTATGTACTTTTGAATGCACTTGTATATTTTTGGAGTCATTGTCACTTGTATATCTTGGAATGCTAAGTCAGGCTTGACAGACTACTTATACTTAAACCACCAAACTAAGAAATGCAATGAAAAAGATGTGAACTTTTGAAGTTCATTTATTATTAGCTGAACTTTGAATTAAACTTCACACTAAGAATCGGTATGTACTGATGATTCGGTATGTAATGTATTAAAAATCGTTAGTACTAAATCACCAACGACAAAATTAACTTTATCGTTAAAATTCTTTCTAGTTGGGAATTGTTTTCAAAAATCTCTGCAAGATCTTTTAGTATGGTAATCACTGTTTGCGCTATTGTAGTTCAAGCATGTAGAAAGCATTGTCAAACAACACTTCGTCTATTTATAGTTTGTTTTTTATAATCGATCGTTCCGGTAGTCAAAGCGCCGCTGATAGGTTTCGTGTACAAAGTTTGTTTTCATTGCGTCATAACACACGTTTGAGATCACAGAATGTGGGATATGTTTACCGTGTAGTAGTTGTGCAGCGGCAATTCAGGGTTTATTGATGTCTTGTTTCGTGGTTCTGGTTTTAAGATTCGAGATATGCGAGGCAGTTGGATGCATCTGTGAATATTTCAACCGTACAACTCTTGTCAAATTCATATTGAAAATTGAACAAAAAATCACGTTTGTTATATGGAATCCTCCTTAAATGTTTTAAATTCTGTTTTAGTAGGGTGTTTAGTTTTTTTTTATATAATTTAGAAATAGTAAATGACGATACCGTCTTTACCATAAGGTCACACTGGGTTAGTGCCCAGGATCCCTATTCTAAGAGGGCCCCGAAAGACCGACAATTACTCTCACAATTAATCTCAAAATATTATATAAAAAACAGCAGCATACGAATATCATTAATAACATAGAGTATTATAATAATACTAGTATATTTGATTACCCATGACAAAACAGATCGTACTAAAAAAAATTAGTTCAATTTCTTTACATTCCAAGGGGGCCCCAGATTCTTGTGCGCCCAAGGGCCCCAGCATAGTGTAAGACGGCCCTGGAGCTCATGGACATTTATAATCAACCCCCGATATAATTGAAATAGTAAACAGATCACAAAGGCACAGATGCGTTGCTGACACTCAGGATTAAGTTAAATCCCATGTAACCTAGCCTCGCTCCCACGTCGGGTACCTTTTGAAGGTTTCCCCCAGAAAAACAATGGTTTAAGTTGGAACGTATTGTTTAAGTGTATCTCTCTCACCACAAAACATAAGCCATATTGTTTCCAGACTTTTTGGTTTATCAATTTGTATTTGGAGTACGGTGTTGCATAACAGATAAATATATTACATCATATCCTTAGGAAATGCTGAAATAATTTAAGCATTATGGAGAGTGAATTTCATATATTCGAGTGATGATGTCAGAGCGATGTATTCGACATATGGGCGCAGTGAGCTTTCGAAGCTCGCTTGCGAATCGCGCTTATTGCTAGTTAGGGTTATCACAACTATAGTTTTGCTTACAAAAAGTAGTTTTCAATATATTTTTTTTATTTTCTGTTTTTAATTTAAATAGTAAATTTTGAATATTTAGCACGTAAATATGTGTTCAAATCGTTAACGTTAATTTTAAATTGTAAATTATAAATCGAACAAAATATAAAACCGATTTCTTATTAAAAAAACATATTATCTTTGCATCGAAGTATTTTTCTTATTTTTTTTGACAATAAACAAACATTACCTATTTTTTTTCTACACAAATGAAAATCTGACTACAATATAAAAGAAGTTGATTTTGCGCTGGCAACCCTAGCTCCGTCTTATCTCTTCGAGAGCTACGCTTGACGGCGCTGTGTCAATAGAGGCTAGGGTTGACACTCGACCTAAATGCGAGAGATATAAATCGGTTTCCATCGTAATATACCAACGGATCTGGAAAAATAGATATCACTTTGCGTCTATATTAGATTGAAAACACGTTTTGTCTTTATATTGGATAAATAAAGTCCTTTGTACTTTCTAGAGACATTTTACTCAATATATCTGTTATAAGGAAATGGCAAGTTCTACAGGTGTTTTTATAAATCATTAATAGTTATCTGCGTACTTGTGTTTTTGTGTCGGTGACACCCACAATGCAAGAAAAATCCTAAGTAACGTCATTTTTTCTCGTATGTTTCTAAGAAAACTTTCATTAAATACTCATTTCATCAGGGCGCTAAATAAATTTGGTCTGCCACCTGAAAGCGACTACCATATTGGATCTAAAACGTCACTAACCTAATCGTGCATTATCATTCAAATTAAAAAGTAATAAAAATGGCTTAGTCCGTTTAGGTAAGGTATATATTTCAGCAGCAATATTTCCTCAAATACATAAGATGAGTAAAATTAAAGCTTTTTTATGATATGAAAGTGGCAAACGAGCATGCAGTCCACCTGATGATAAGATGCTACTGCCACCCATGGACATCGTAATCAATGTCGGATAAAATTTGAAGTCTATCTGATAGCCATATTTGCATTGCTCCCCATGAGAACTAAGTTGTACTGCCCTAGAAAAGTATGTCTTACTTACCACACCCTTCAGGCTGTTATTAGGCAGAAATAGGTATGGCAGTGATGCTTCCGGAGTAAACCATGACAATCCTCTCTTAAAAAGATAAATTAAAGCTCGCCAAAAGTTGTACCACGCGAAACATAGGAGGCAGCCCTGTATCCATCTTATCTCTTCGAGAGCCACGCTTGACGGAGCGTCAATAGCGGTCTAGGGTTGCGTCTCGTACAGAGGTCGTCTGTCTGCGCTATGTTTGTACAACTCAAAAATATTTTACTCGCGTTCGAAAGACTTATTTTTGGATTTAATTTTTTGAGCTGTTCTTCTTAAGGCTAGTTAGATCGGGATAGACCGAATAATTGATTTATTTTAATGATGTAGTGATTTTTTATATAAGATTGAAGTAGTAAATAAACATGGCTATCTGATGGTAAGCGGTCACTGTTGTCCAAGAACATCTTTAAGCATATAGAACGGGGATTCTATTGGGTCATACCCTTCCACTACCCAAGTGCACAAAAACCATTACACATCTTTAATTAATAACAGATCTTGTTTAAAGAACTCTAAGGAGTGTACTTCTTCACTATGTTTCTTCACCATTAATACAATTGATATCAATTGATTTCTAAATTTATTTCTAATTGATTTCTAAAACGCTCGTCACTGATAAGAGGTACGCGCCTGGAAGTCGAACCTTTGCGGCAGTTTAGACAATTATTCCGCAGAATTACGGATGGCGATGTTGGCACACTCGAACCTCGAACATTCCCAATGTCCGTCAACCCATTATTAGCCACTGCTGACTAATTGGTAGACTTCACACACCTTTAAGAACCTTTTAAAGAACTCTCGGATGTGTAAGTTTCCTCACGACGTTTTCCTTCATCGTAAAGCAGTGATAATTAACTTCTAATACGCATATAATCTTAGAAAAATCGGTGGTGCGTGCCTAGGATTCGTACCTCGGATTCCCGATCGAGAGACCGAGTTTCAACCATTCGGCTGTCACTGCTTCCCAATTAAAATATACTAATGTATAAAAATGAGATGGTGTGTCTTTGTAACTCAATTACGCAAGAACCACTGGTTTAATTTACGTGAATTTTGCATAGATGTAGCTTAACGTTGTACTACTTATGACTTCGATATTTTGCACTATTTAAAGATGGCGATTATTTTTATGTCCCGTAGCGAAGCACGAGTACTTTAGCTAGTGTGATATAAATGTAAAATAATTATAACATACTAACTGAAATACTCGTGATTCGCTAAATTGACGAGGTAATAAGCTACTTTCATGCAAAATTTCATGTTAATCAGACCAGTGGTTCTTGTGTAATTGACTAACAGACACAAGCCATCTAATTTATATATATAGAAGACTGTAACTAATATCAATATGCCATCGCGTTAAAGGTGAAGATATCATTGTATTACTGAAATGTTACATTCCATATTTAATACGAGGTCAACAACCTATTAGGCCGGCCCTCCCTCTCATAAAAGCCTATTGATAAGGGATGTGCCGATAGAGTATTCGTATCCTATAAAAACTATGGCTTTATAATGTTTGACCAAGGATCGAACGTGGAACCCATGATAATTAGTTCTGTTGACCTTATAACATATGATAAAGCAAATAAATGATCAAAAACTTGCTGGACAAAATTTTGGTTATCATCAAATATCGTAAATACATTTTCAACTGTATAAGTACTTGAAAATTGTTAGGTATATCAAATATTCAGACCTAAGTAAATATTATATCTTGCGATTGTGTTGAAATCTTATAAGTACCTCCTATTTAATTAAAAGATTTGAATACATTATGAGAAATGTAAACATTAGTTCATTCTATTAACAATTATTTAATACGCAATAGTTTTAATAATAGAATCAAGAATAGTTAATAGAATAAACAGATAGGCTATAAAACTTGGGCAATTACATCATTTATTTTGGTATTATTTTTGCACGGTTAAAGTGAAAAATCCATTAAATTAAATAAATTTAAAGATGTAATCTTTAGTATAAGTCTAGACTCCACTTTTATCTTTAAATATGTATGTTAATTTCGTAGGTATTCGTATTCAAAAAATATTTCTCTGTTATTCAACACCCTTACTTGGCAGACGTTAGGGTGGTAATGTCGCCAATATGACCGTAAAGATAGCATTAATTCCTATAATTTATCCCGAATAGTGCAATATAATGGTCACCTCAATCAAGGGGTGGACTGAGTCATTTTTACCGAGAAACTAATAAGGAAGTAAGTAAATAGTAGTAAGAAATGGTATAGAGCGAAAGTAAACTCCTTGAAGAAAAATACTTACTAAACACGCCTCATGTTTAATCAGATATACTCGTAAGACAAGATCCTGGTATTAGTTAATCCAAAATATCGAAAATACTGGTTCGAATTATCGAAAATACTGGTTCGAATTAAATAAATCTTTTTGTATTGAATAGCTCATTTATTGAGGAAGGCTTTAGGTTTTATATCATCACGCTATGTTTGTTTGCTTTCTTTTTCTTATTTAGTACCGGGTAAAACCGCGTAG